>JABASH010001323.1:0-27442 GCA_019776445.1 Tomocerus maximus | reverse complement strand
TCGTAATTCATTGTCACCAACCCGTCATCTTTGTGCATTAGATGTAAGATCTAGTAGAATCGGAGCAAGAATTGTGAGATTTCACCTATTCACCCCTTCATCGAAGTCTCACTCTTCACAGACTTTGACAATACATGATGCCGTATTGCCATGTGACTAGCTAGGCTGTGTGAGGTAAGAAATAAAATTGAAAGGCAGATGTTTGTATAGTAAGGATAAGCATATTGAAGATATGTGTACTACATTATATTACGCCCCGCATACTACACATCTATTGTAAAAATACGTCGTGTTGATTGTTTATTGCTAGTATGTAAATATGAGTAGCTATAAGTTTCCTCGAGTAAGTGATAGCGGTAGCATGTCCAATGAAGTCATGTCATGTCTTGTCAACTACAGGTTTAATTTTTAAATGTGCAATCTTAGCTCGTCGAGGTCTAGACAACAAAAGCAATCAATGCGCATTCAGCACAGTATTCTGTTTTGACTTCCCTGCTTACCCTGTGCTACTTATATACACAGCAAAGTTGCTAATATACATATATGATTTCTCACTGAAAGTTGCTATACATATATGATTTCTCACTGAAAGTTGCTATACATATATGATTTCTCACTGCAAAAAGGAATGATGAGGCAGGACGAAATAAATGTTGATCGAAACATCCTTTAATAATGAATGGGGAATAAATGAGTTGACTGACTGGGATTCTATTTTCTATTCGAGGCAAGTCAAGAACGAAACAACATAATGATAAAAGACTGTGTATAAACAAATGACAGCCATTCTACTCAAAAGACCCAAAATATAGTAAAATGTAGAACTTCTTGTTTGATGTTGATAGGGCCATAAAATATGTACTACTTTATCTATTGCCTACCTTCAACATATATTTACTTTTGCGTTACGTTATGTTTGTTTGGTAGTTTGCATTTTCTGTTTGAAATGATTTCCCATGCTTTAATTCCTTGTATAGTACCAGTACATTCGATACATGTGTACAAAACGAAGTGGTTTACTATTTCATAGTATCATGTTGTGACGTTGAGGCAGTATCATATTCATTTCAGATGACCCCATAGGCTAAATACGATTTATAGTTAAGTTGATTCATTAAATAAATGTATGCTAACAACAGAAGCTTTTCTAACCAAATTGTACTTACATTGTGTTGAGTTTCAAATATTTATTACCAGCTTTTATCTTGTCGCAGTCGATTGTAGTGTCATTTAACTCATTGTGGTATGAAAGTATATGTGTGTCCATGTGAGTAATAATGTAATGTGATGACGATGACTTATTTTGATAGGGGATGACCTTCTTATATGCTGAATTGATAATGATAGGGTAGTAACATTGTAACTTTGTAACCCACTAAAGACCATTCCTACAATTAGAATAGAGCTTCTGGCACTATCGACTATACAAAGCTTGCCGTGCATATAAATAGGATTTAGTAGCTGGTGATCCAACCTTAAACTATCTGTAAATGATATTGAATGACTATTATTATACAAATGGTTATAGTATCATCACGTATGCAAATGTAATCAATACTTGTACTCAGTACAGCAGCTTGGAGTATAATTTGTTTTCTGCATAAGTACTAAGTAGTAAGTGGAGTATTTTATTCCTTCCAATTGATATGATTGACCTGATAAATCATTGTTTTTATAGCTTGTGATGGTTTGGTTTAAAGTGCATTTGCAAGCAAGTCATCAAAATATTGCTGAACAATATACTGCTTGTTGAATAATGCACGAGTTGCACTATTGAATAATAACTTAAGTAAATAAGACTTCGGCTGAGCTTATGTAGTTAATCATTTGTCAAATTGTTAACAACATGTTAAGCTCTGATATTTTATCAGTTGTATTTGTATGTACTGTTCCATTATCTGTTCGAGTTTGTATGTATAAGTATATATGTATGTCTGGTTGAGTATTAGTTCTTATCTATCTGCATAATGACTAAAATATTCTACGGTTGACACTAATACGACTAAGTCGGATATATGTAAGTAGCCAGTTAATCAAAGGAAGTCTGTAGACTTTTTTCTGCCGTGGAGTCTGCAACTCTACTCAAGAAATGGGGTAGGCATAAATTTTTCGCGGAAAATGTCATTTGATATCATCAAGCAAGTTGTTTTTCTGCTCTTTATTGCACCAATTTGAATTATTTTTCTGCCACGTCCACATAGTTTACTATGCCCTCGCCCAGACATAAATTACTGTTAGCGCACAATATAATCCTAACTGCGAAGAAAATAAATTTATGCTAGGGCCAGACCAGACCAGACGATACCAGAACAGAGCAATTCATACGAGAAGAGGTTCAGCTTTCGTTTTCTTTACTTACTTCCCTGACTTTGCCTTTTCTTCTTTCGTATTGTACCTTCTCGCTTCATCCACAGGCAATCCAACACACAAAAATATGTTTAATGCATAACCTCCAACCATGTAGTCTGTACATATACATTACAACTTCTAATAGTACTTTATAAAACCTGCTCTAACTTATTTCTCTACCTTATTTATTAAAACCTGCATTACTCTATGTACGATATTGTTACTAATATACACAAGTACGACTTAAATACATGCTTCGACATAAGATGTATAAAAACACTTAAAAAATCTTCAAACTCAAGTGTTCTCTTACCCCTCACTACACATAGGTATAATAATCTCCTGTTATATTTCAGCTGTGTAATTCAACATAATTTTAAATGTCTGTGAATAATGAATGTAGGTACTAATACGGTGGAAAAACATTGCATGTTATGTAATAGTCATAAGTATAGCTATTAGTATTTTAGATAGAATAACATGTAGTTGCCATACTAGTGCTGCTTTTCTACTGAAATGTACATTTGCAAGGTAGAACAAGAAGCATATAAATATATTGTGGTGGTAGCAACAAAGTGAAGTCGAGTCAACGGAGAATGGCGGTGGCAGACAGGTAGGTAGGAAAAGCAATTTCGCAATTTTCGAGGACAAAAAAGATGGGATGGGCATAGACTTAGGTATGAAGACAAGACAAGCGGAATCAAGTAAAGTAATAGAAGCTGTGTATATGAGGGATGAAAGGCGAGAGAAGGTCTCTTCAGATAGGCTGCACTCTACATTACTCTATGTACTTACACTCCGGCTTGTTTACTGATCGTGAGAGATGTGAAATGCGAGTACATATACAAAACAGACAAGTGTGTTCTTTCTACGGAATATGTAGCGTTGTCGTAGTACTGTGAAGAATATAAGAGTTGAGAAATTGTTCGACTCGGCTAGAACTTATACACTAACGCAACTTGAAGTAAATAACATCCATGTCTTCGCATGCTGCTGCCTTACAGAATGAAAACCATAGTTTACCCTACAGATAGTGTGTATGTGTGTACACGTTTTAGTGTATTTCTCGGTATACATAAAACAGATAGTTAACATTTCCAGCAATAGCTATACGAATAAAGAGTAATAAAGAATTCGTTGGGTTACCTTCATGCCTTGGCATGGCTTCACTTGGCTTCTCTCGATGTAAATATATTCAACATTCCAGATATTACCGACTACACTTTCGGTTAGCATACACCATTGCGTAAACCTAAGCTCCTGTCTTTTCCACACTCGGTTTTTTTATTTTGCTCTATAGTCTGGTTGCAGACATGTGTACCCAAATAAATACATTACATTAGGCTTAATTCTCTACTCGTGTGGTATACATTTTGGTATAGGCATGGCTAATGTTACCAGACTAGACATCAGTTTCACATCTCGAAGAATTTCAATTGTGCTGTGATGCGAACAACAGTCAGTAGAGTTCAGTTGAGATATTTTCGTTTTCTTTGACACTTAATATATTCATTCCCTGATTCCCTCTCCACATATCAGAAGAATCAAAGTGCTGTGCTGATGTGATGTTTACGACTACTTGTATAAAACCATGTGGAGTGAGAGCAGTGCCAGTAAGCTAGCTAAATATTATGTTCTCTTCTATTAACATAAGTGTACTCAATATTTTTCAAGTATAAAGTACAAGATAAGCTTACAAATGGGGGAGATGAGTGTGTGTGCAAATAATGACTACGTTTACTCCTATATCTACGTAATAGATTCGAGATAACTACTAAATTGACTGAATTGATGGGATGAGAACTGTCAAACTTTTACCAAGGCTCGCTGAATTTACTTTTACATTACATACTTCTTTATCGTACAAGTTACCAGACTTGGCTTCCCTTTGACATAGTAATGTGTAGTGAATTATCTATATGTTACTTACAGAGTACTTAGGTATGCACACATAAAGTTGCTATAACACATGGTACATTGCATGCCACATTATCAAAGAATATCCTAAGTGGTAAGTTCGCTTCCATCCTATGCTAATATACTTTTCCTATATACTATAAGCGCTTGCACAGAAAATAGTGCAAATTAGAGTTTATTTCCAGTATAGCAACCACAAATAACATACGAGACTTGATTAAATACTTTACAGCTCCTTCAAATCATTTACAATGAAGAATAGATAACATAGATGCTAAAATAAATGAACCTTTGACTTATCATGGAAAATAAAGTGCTGTAACACGTCATTCATTTAGTGTGGACTATATAGTAGAACACATTGAATACTATCTGCACTTACGTAACTAGGAAGTATTTGTATATATGTACTAAGTGTATTATATTTGGGTTGTATAGTGCATTGGTTGTAGCTGTATGGTATATGGCTGGTGGTATTATCCCTCTTTGCAGTCAATTTGTTTTCATTGGTGTCCCTACTTACGCTTATTTTAGTGAAATGGGAATCCTAACTTGATTTACCTAGTAAATTACTGTAGTAGTAGCTATCTATCTTTATCCGCGGTTTTATTTATATTCTCTCAGTGAGCTCATTGTCAGTGTAAACCTCCACGCTTTATCTACCCGCTTAATTAGATTTTCGGGTTTCGACAAAATTAATATTGACTTCTCTTGATGTTTCTCTGTGCATGTTTTTGCGGAATACAAATTTAGAAAGGTCTTTTCTGCATCCCTAGTAGTACAATTTCCTGTTCCTGTGACAAAAATAGATGACTGTACGAGTAAACGCATAGATATACACAGACACACATGTAACACTGCATTGCAAATCATAAATACATTTGAGAAAAGATAAGATTCGCAAGTGGAATTCAAAGATCAATTCCGAATGTCATAAGTTTGTGTAGAGCAAGGAGGTTTGTAGTCCATATCTCTGTAGTTGAGTCATATGTATTATTTTCTAGTGAAGTGAGTTCTTAGTATAAGGTAATGTACTCCTCTTTGTTCTCTTCTTCTAGAAACTCAGTTCTGTAGAATTGAATGAAGACATAGAGCGAGAGAGGAGAGAGAGAAAACATAAAATACCATAAGAACATATACGGAGAGATAAAGCAGTTTAGAGCTCTCTGACATGTTCAATTCGGTTGGGTAATGCAATATCGAGTTTTGAGGATGCTTTTCAGCAAAACCCATTTAGAGCATAAAATCGTTTAGTAGTCTCTATGGTGGAAATGGAGAGTGATGAAATGAAGGGATGTGTAGTGAAGGGGAAAGCAGGTAAGGTAAAGAGAGTCGAGTATAGCTAAACTATCTAACATTGCCATTTGAAATAGATTGCTAGATACTAACCATGTTGATTTTACATCAGCAACTACATAATAAAACTTTCCTCCGATGCATACAGAGTGGTGTATCTGTATCTCTAATAGTTATATTATGTACATGTAGCTTTGTAACTATGGTCGGCAGTACTTAGACTACGTATTGTGTGCACTGCAAGGATCTGAATTGAACAAGAACTAACTACCTAGGTACTACATATCCTGATCGAGATCTGTTTCGTTAGTGCTGCAGTTTAGTTTGACTGGTGTTCAGACCAGTTGAGTGGAGATGTCGATCGGATCGGAATACATTCGAATCGAATTGCTTCCATTCCATACCACAGCCCGTCCGTATCGTTTACGGAAGAGCGACACAGACCATCAATACTCTATTTGACTTGACTTGGCCTGAACCTGCTTTCTTGGCTATCTCTCTTCTCTCCTCCATTTGCATGTTGTTCCCTTGTGCAGCCATAACTTTTTAAAGAGACACTACACATTATGTATCAGTATCTCTATTATTTGGCTATGAGAATGTACTTATACTTGCAGGGAAGGAGATTACGTGTAGGAAATGATGGTTTGCAGATACTTTGCTATACACTGTACGTTCGATGTTATATTTATAGGAGAGATGAGAGAGTATGTCAAGCATTTCGCAACGTAAGCTACTATTACTATTAGGTTACGATTGTACTAAAAAAGTATTGTGTATTACTTAGACATTTGGAGTCTATGTAGCATCAGATCACAAATGAGCTCACATCGGTTATGTACTACGTAGCAGAATAGAGTTTGCAGTTCGGTTCAATTCAATCTCTATCTCGAAAAAGGTTAATGTTGTAAAGGAAGGAGAAAGGAGAGCTCGGGGTTATATTAATGCTGGCTTGACTTAGTTTGTAGTTTGTTCTCTTTATTTCTCTTGTTTTGTTCTTTGCACTGACTGCCCTGGATTAAAGACTGGCGAGTTCGTTTGCTTTGCTTTACTTTGATTTCCTTTACGTTACGTTAGTCTGTTGACGTGAGTCGTTTGTAGCTTAACTTTTGTTTAAGTATCTCTATATAATGCTAAGGTCCTATAACAATGCTTGCATAGTTAACTCATATATATTTAGTGTACATAGAATCAGTGATAAAAGAGCATTTGCTCTCAGCTTATCGTTTGTTCAGTTCAGTTCAGTTGAGCCCAGCATGTGGACTCTATGGTGCTTCTCCTGTTCATATACTACTTATTGTGTTTTAATGCTTAGGAAGGAAGTGAAGGGATGTGAAAATCACTAATGTAAGCAAACTCACTAAGACTTGTCTGCAACGTCTGGTTTGTGTTTCGTATTTGTATTATTATGTAGTATTCCCCTGAATATATACTCCTCTCAGTAAATCCTAAGCGTACGTGTATGTAACCAATATGATTAGCTCACGCAGGATATTATCCTAATGTAAAAGTGACTTGAATACTGTAATACTAGTGTGTAGTTGTGTGTGTGCCATGTTTTAGGTAGTTAAGTCAAATCTTAATTCGTATGCTGGTGCTTACTTTATTCCTAGTCATTTGCTTATTAGTAGTTGTTCAGCTCAGTCAGTTTTCAAGAAAGAGTTCGGAAAGTTTCAGAGGGAGAACGTGTGGTGGGCTGGGCAGAAATAAAATATGTTTGTGTACCTACGTCCTATGCGATTCTATGTATTTACTACGTGTGTATATTTATAATGTGCACTACACATTAACTCTGTCAGTACGGGAATACTTACACACGCAGGAGTATCCTTTATGTCAGTCACCGCGTACACTCCAGACAACACCGAAAGCAACCTATGAAATGACTTTACATATTGTAATGTTACAGATAGACATTCTTTATTCTCCTCAGTCCCATCTATATATCTAGAGAGGGTAATGAGCAACTTGGCTTAGATCTACTATGTTCTGTGTGCAATTCAAAGTTAAACTTGTGTCTTTATGCAGTTTCCTGTGAGCAGAGAGGAAAACCAAAGTGTTTGCATTGCTCTGATGTGAAGCAAAGCAAAACATAAGTAAAAAAGCAAGCTAAGTTACCAACTAAATAGTAAATAGTAGTAGGGTCCTAGAGAGAAATTCTCTTCGTACTAGACTTTACTTCACTTGACTCACTTGAGAATAAGTTTAAGTGTGAGGACGCGTATTTCCATCGCATGACATCCTAATGGTAACTACAGTACAGCACTGTTCTTTGGCTTCAGCTTTTAGTCTTGTACTACACTCTCCTGTAACTAATACTACCTACGCATCTATACCTAAATAATAGTTAGGCTTAAATATCTTCAATTGGCCTTCTGCATGCAACTACGTACTCGTTCACTGCTACCTTCTCTCCAAATACATATAGCTCTACTATGCTGCACAAGTGACTGCGTATTAACTTGTAACGAACCGACACGAAACCAAAGAATAGTCAGATAAAACGGAGCTAAGGAAAGTATAGGAAAAGAAGTAGGAAATCCGCCGTAAAGCCAGGCCAGAGCAAACCAAGCAAGTCCCTGTGTGTGAGCAGCCAGTTCCTCGGCTATATAGTTGTGTGTTATGTGGGTTTCCTTTGCATTGTGTCGGCTTGAGCTCAGTTAACACTACCTACTTCGAGCTACTTGGTCCGTCTCTCTGACTCTGTCTGACTGACTTTGCTTTTGCTTGGCATGGTTCTCTTTCTCTCTCTCAGTTTAGTTCTATATGCGCTTCTGAGTTGAGAGGTTCGTGCGAAGTTCCGACATTCCCCGAGCATTGTGGTCGTGTCGAGTGTGCTTTTGACTTGTTACTTTTCTCTTGTCAGTGAACAACTTCTCTCTGTTTCACTTTCAGTTAGCTCTTGTTTATTTTTCTGATGATAGCTTTTTCATCAGATCACGAATTATTCACAAGATATATACATAAACTTTTCTTTATTTCTGACTGTGACAGTGTTGTAGTTCACCACACAAATCCTCGACCTCTGAATTATCGAACAAATCTCATCGTACATTTTAAGGTACAAAACACTATTTTGACAAACTTTTTTTTGGAAATTATTTTGGCTATGCTAAAAATTACGTGGTGTCAGTAAGACTATCATTCCAAGGTTCAGAAGGGTTCAAGGAGTAAGATCGGTTTTCTTTCATATAATTTAATGTCAAGTAATAATAAAGATATCGTTTCCACTAACATGGCACTCAGGCAATGACAAACCGTGAGGGGACACAAAATTCCCAGACTAGCTGTAATATCTGTAATGGAGGGAGATACTAATTGTGTAATCTTTAGTCTTTAGAGCTTTTCCATAACATAATTTTTGTGGAATTTTTTCACTTTGAAACTTTCAGCGGCTCACATTACGAAACTAATGGAAAATTATAATTGCACATGTAGTCAATGTAGATAATTTTATGTAATGTAGCTATATCATTCCCCTATGTAATTGATTTTACCTAAAAGAGCCAAACCATCGTCTGTCCACGAATTATCTTCTACATATGTGTCATAAGTCATAATAATCTCAGTATAAAAGAGGAAGTTATCCATCGAAGAAATAGTTGTAAGTGAGACATACATGTTATATAAAATATTAGCACTTTGCCTATATCTGATATAGATCCTTATTTGGGGATCAGGAATTGCTTATCATAACGGTTCCTTGTGCTTGTCTTGAGCAGTGTATAATATAGAGAATGAGATAAATGCGGGCATGTAGTAGGTAGAGTGAGTCTTGAGAGTGAAGCGGAAGAAAGAGAGGAAAATGCTGACAATTCGTGGAGAGATGATCGCTTCCTTGAGGAGAGCAAAGGACAGGACAGTACAAACGTACAATGGATTGGAATTGGATAGAATTGGATTATTGGGCAGGATTTTGTGCGTGTTTTGCTATGTCGTCCAACTAGCATAGGATTTCCAGTTGGAGTGAGAAGCGAACTATTTTACTGATCTGTCGGGTATCCTATACTCTGCTATTTATATTCGTCCCTACAGCTTTGTAGTATTTTGTAGTGCAATATATTTGGGATGGATGAATGTACAGATATTAAAGTTGGTCCCAGTCAGTCAGAGACAGAAGAAGCAATGGTAGGTCGTGTTTGGAGAAATGAAGGCAAGGAACGCAAAGGCAGGGAGAAAGATCGGTGAGAGAAAATGGTTGTTTGACTTCTCTTGCGTTGGTTCCTTTGCCTTGAAAAGCTTTAGTCTTTTCTTCACTTTTCCCACTCGACTCGATTCGAATTTCGTTTTCTTTCTCTCTCTCGTTTCTCTTTGTGTTAGTATTGAGGTGTCTTGTTCTCTATATTGTCTATTTGTGCTGTTATGTTCTCTTCTGCTCTTGTCTTTTCCTGTGTGGTTTATTGGTCTTGGTCTCTTCTTGCCTCAAACTAAACTAACAATTGAGGAATAGGCTGTTGAATCCAATCCAACTCCTCAACTCATTCCTCTACACTTTTTTATATTTCTTTTCCGCACTCTCTCTCTACATCTGAAAGAGAAAGATGAAAGTAGTGTATGAACAGATATAGCACACTATATTTTATGTGTAACTGTTATAACTATATTATCCATTTACACTCCTATATGAGGTATGTATCGTCTTTTGTGTTTACATATCAGTGATAGACTAAATATACCTTTTGGTTGTTAGTAGTGCCTACATAAATACTTAGGGTTGACTCGGTCTGGCTGTTTTGTTCTGTAGTGTTGCTGAGCGTTTGGTGTTGGGTTAGCTTTGCCATTGCATTGGCTTAATCTTCTGAGAGTGTGAGTGAGTGAAAAGTAAACGTGACGGGAGGAAATTCCGGAGCTAAATTGCGCTCAAGCTTCAGCTTTGCGGAAGGCCAATTTCCTGGTGTTCAAATGCCAGTCAGCAATTGTATGGAGTACAAAAGGAGTTAGAATTACAGGAGAAAGCTAGACTTGCTACACTGGGACTATAGGAAGAGCAGAGGTGATGTAGTGTGATAGGCAATGAAGCACGTGTGTGAAAACACATAGGGACGGAAAACTCTTGTGAGAGAGTTGAAGAAAGTCAAGTGAAAAAAGAGATCCTGGGATACAGGTTACTGCTGAAAAAAATAGTTGAATAACATTCGGCTCGATAAGATTTGTTGGACATCACGAAATAAAGGCTACCCATAAGACACCTTTATCTGTTCTCTGTGCACTGCTCCACTTGTGTGGAATGAAAATATATTAGTGTAACTAAGGCACAAGAACAACCGAGAAAACATAAATAGTTATGTTGGTTCAGGCACATTGCTTATTCCGCGTAGCCAGTCCCTCAATTGAAGTTTATTTAAGTGTGTATAGAATCAAGGAAGGTATAAGTTCCTGTCTAAGATATAATCCTATGTAATTCACTTACATAAGTAGGTTGATTCTGTACTGTGAGCTATTGAAATTACATTTGGATGCAGGAGTAATGTCTTGTATGTGCAATGGGATCCTGTGACGTGAGTTTAGTCTTCGAGAGATGTGCTCACGAACGAGTCAAAGTCCGCAGAGGTTTAACATAAGTAGAAATTGTGTTTCACAATATGTGCTACAATATTCTACATAATTTAAGACTAACAAGTAGAATACGAATGAGATTCAAATGTTCGCAATATAAAACTTGGTGCAAAATTCTGTATCCAATGAAAGGATTTTATAGACACATTCATAATATGTAGAGGTGAAGTACAGATATAATGAGGATCCTCTATCTGACGTTGTAGAGTATGGTTAATGTAATTGTTCTGTTTAAATCTTTCGTATTAATTTAACGTATATGTAAGAGAAATTACTAAAGTAAACACTATTACATTGAGGTTTTTACTGTGTTGGGTAACGCATTTTGACGAATTTATTAACTCCAATTTCTGTTTATTTCCTAGGTCCCCTATGCTGAGACGTTGGGCACAGATGTGAAGACGACAGAGGAAATAAGAAAGCACAGTCGTGCGCTACCTGCCAACTTGGTAAAAAGCGACGAAAAGTAATTTTACAATATTTACTTTAGAAGCAAGTCTAAAACAGTCAGTTCGGGAGAGAAAATGCAATGCGGTCAGATAAAACGAAGAAATCAGCATTGACGTTTAGACTTGATATAGAAAAGTTGGGAGGAAGTACATAAGTATATCTTGAGTGGAGTAGTCACTTACTTACGGAGTAATATATTGCACTTTTACTTAAGTCATCTGTGACGGAAATGGAATTGTGACTAGTTGAGTAGACGCTTACTTAGGAGAGAGAGCGTATAACGAAGCATATGTCTGCGCTTCGTGTCGTCTTCAATTTTAGATTTGAATTTCAAGTTGACACGAAACAAGTGCTCCTTCTTCTTCCCTTCAGTCAGAAAGAAATACGGAGAAGCTGACGCCAAGAAAGTCTCCTAGATCTGGTATACGTCCGTAGTAGTATTAAAGCAAACTTCCCTGATGCCAATATTGCCAATATTCCCAACATATGTATGTATATAAAGCTCGTTCGATAGTAATACAGATACGTCTGAATCCCCATCAACGGTGACAGTATCTGGAAATGACGGAGCAAGAGCTAAACTTATGTAAGCTAAGTGAAGCTACTAAACCAAAGCAATCTAAGCATACTTCTCCTCGTGGTATATAAAATCAAATAGGTTTTTCATCTATCATCCAGCCACCCGAGAGTGAACTCGAGTACACTACATACACCCACTTGCTCTGACAGAAGAGTGTACTCTCCTAGTAGCTAACTGACTGAATCGAACTAACGAAAGGATAAACTGGAAACTAACCTTTGTACAGAGTAAAATCCTCAGCAAAAATAAATTCACTCGACTAAATCCACAAAGGCTAACCATTCAAATCATATTCAAATCGATCAGCAGAGAGGCACTTACTAAATATAAATCACAGTTTCGCTTATTATTTAGTCCCACCCGTCTCCTCTCTCTTATAGAGTATTTATACACACCAAAGGGAAAATCTCTGGCGTCAGAGGAACGATAGCCAAAGCACACAACGCAAAAGAAGATAAATATTACTTGCTGAAAACTAAACGAAAACCAACTGTTCTGTAATGTTAGCAAGATAGATTGTTGACGCGAGCGAGACAACCAGCATTCAACGCTCAACGATGTTGGTATCACATTTTCATCCCTTTTATATCAATATCACCATTCGACAGTTATAAAACGTATTGCCTTGCCTCTACAGAAAATCTAACCGTCCTTTCTTGAGCAAATCAAACAGAATAAAAAGCAACAGAACTCAAGTCAAAGTCAAGTCTCGAGTTAACACATAATCCATTAAAATCATGCCAGGTTGTAACCAGATCTTTGACTCCACTACTTCTTTCGCAATAAATAAAATAGCTTCATTTCAACTCGCAATTGTGGAGACGGAAACAACTAGAGAAAAGGCAAAGAATGGCAATAGCAACTTCAGCGTGGATGCTTACTCTATTCAATGTAATCAAATCTGTTGTCATTAGCTATAAGGCGACGCGGAGAAAACTCCAGTACTGAAGCCAAGGAACGTCAAACGGATAAAATTACACAGCTTTATTACAAAGATACTTATAGAGTTTCTTGCGTTGTTGTTGTGAAATGAAAGACATGAGAAGGGCATACTATTGCTAGTCGACAGAAGTCAACTCTCCTCGGTTGTGTACTATAAACGCTTTCATATCCGAACAACTTTATATGATCATGACAGACGATGATGGATAATAGTAAACTCGAGGTAATGATTACTTCAGAAACTGAATATAAATATAACTCAGAGTATTGTTGCAATAATTCACACTACGGCAGCCTAACGGAAGAGGAAATAGCAAGTGCTAAGAAAGAGACATGTCCTCCTACTCCTGCTCTTTAATATTACCAACTACCAACGGTTGTGATGAATCGAATGAATCGTAATTGAGAAATATAATCCGAGCGAGAAATTCTAGACAGACAGGCCAGAAGAGCAATAATAAAAATAATAATGTCGACAAGCGACATCCAGAGTTTGCTACTTTTGACAAATTATGTAGCAACGACTCATTCTGTTCTCAGGATGTACCTACCATATCTTTGAGAAAATAATAATGCAGCATACCATAGCATTACTACAGAATGTACTCTTTAATTGCGACGAAAACAAAAGTGAAAAGTGTCAATGCAACTTTTCTTATGAATGTGAGAAGCCAAGTGGCAGTAAGATTTGTTTTATGTTTACGAACGGCAATGCAAAACTCTAAGGTATAACAATCAAGTCAAACTCATTTTTGCAATTCTTATTTGCTAAAAAGTAATATAGTGCGCACTGATTAGAATAGTAACATTAGCATTAAAATTCTGTGTAGCATGTGGTTTAACTAGACTTTACAAGAATACTCATTTTTTTCGTTTCCCCGTGTACTGCGCCATAAAAATGAGATGACGGAATGAAAAGGTTTGCAGGAAAAATGTCTCTCTGTGAAAGAACAAAGAATGTAATGCTGGAGTTGACTTTGGTACTTTAGACTGAGAAAATAATACTATAGCATAAAAATAGTGAGCCGGAGACAAAGAAATATTCAGAAATGAGTTTCTTCGGACTATGTATCTGTAGTGTATCTACATAAATTAATTAAATCTCTACTCACTGAGCTTTAGTTGAAGGGGAAGTCTCTTGAGACAAGTGGTTGTGCAAAGACTAGTAAGAAACATAAGAGATTCGCGTAAAAATAAAATAAAATATTGCATCTTACAGAGAAGTTGACTGTAGTTGTCTTGGCTTGTGAAGGAATATAGACAATTTTTTTCCCTGTGACATACTATTTGTTTCCTAGCTATACCAGTGCAGTATGTATGTATGCAATTGAACACGGAAGAAGTTAAGGGGCAGAGAAGACTCAGTAAAGTGAGAAAGTTTGCGGAGAAAAAGTGAAGTGAGAACAAACAGAACATATACATTAAAGCCAAAAGCTCACCTCTTCCATAATAAGGACTTACAAATAGGTATCTCCTAGCTGCTACGTAAGTTTGTATGTATATTATGTGAATGACTATGTATTCTGACTTGCTCACACATAAATACTTCTTAAAAAGATAAGACTCTACACACTGTATGAATATATAATATTACTTGAATCTGCATAAGTAGCCATATGTATGTATGTTTGAACTCTAGAACATTGTAGAAAAAGTAACTGTGTGGTTGGAAGTATGAATACTACATACCAATCTGTAATAAGTACATTGGAATCTGTATTCTACCACTGACACTGTTCGAATATCAACTTATGTTGTGTCGACTCAAATGTGCGTGGTCTAGAAAGTAGGAAACAAGGCAAAAGTGAACTAAACTGTCTATAGAGTCCTTCTAAGTAGTATATCATATGAACTCTGATAAATACCTTCCTACGTGTATATGAAAATTATATTGTGAATAGTTTGCGCTTTTGGATATCCGTGACTTGTGAGTGGGCGTCTGTCTTTCTTGTTCTATGTATGCCTTACTCCTGGTCGTCTGTTTTTGCTCTCATCTCATCTTCAGTAACTGTTCAAGACAAGGCTGAATTGAACTCACTGACTCAGCTCATAACATTGCAGTTTTACTAACACACATCTATAGAGATGAAAATTATATAAGTACTACTCTACAGCACTGATAAAGCCATAAAACTGCATTTTGTGAACTAGTATACTAGGCTAAGTAAGTACATTCAATAGGTACTACATGTGCTGGTACTTGGTTTTCGTTGACTTTCGCAAAAAGGAAAAATAAAATAAAAGCGAGTACAGAATACATACAAAAGAGGCATTGTATCTTTCCTGGGAAGTGTACTGTGCTGTGCACTTCATACTTATCTGAGAGGAAAGAAAGAAAAGCGTCAGAAAGAAAACTGGATGAAAGAAAAAAGTTTCTAGGAAAATACCGTCGTCGCAGTATAAAAAGTTTTATCATCGGCAAAAAAAGTCGAGTTGGGTCACGTCAAGGCAAGTCAAGTTGAAAAGGAAACTTTAGACAGGAGGACAGAGCAGACAGCACCAAAAGCCTCACTAGTAGAACGTCTGTCCCGGCTTCGGCCTTCCCTAGCGTTCCAGTCCGGGGATTGGATTGGAGAAATTTATTGTATTCACCGTTTCACATGTAAAAAAGCTTTGTCACTACTTTTCCTCACTAATAGAATATGATATACTATCTCAGTGAACTCAACTGAACAAAAGTGAAAAGGAAGGACGACACGAAGCACATGTGAGAAAACCATCGATAAAATACTTTTCTGTCTGCACCAGCGAGTTTCACTGATAAATACGGAGAAAGCGCGGGAAGGTTCAAAATAACAACTGTAAAATAGCTGCGGACGCTTTGTCTTCCGTAAGTAGAATAAATCCAGGGCAGGTATGAAGGATTTGGAACATGCAACACTTGTGGAAATGCCGAGTCGACTTCGTTGTTTGTCGTCATCTTTGTGGAACTGCTTGGGCTGGAATAGTTGTACTTGGAACTGGAAACGTCGACTTCATCTGGCGACCGTGAAAAGATGGCTCCTTCTTGTCTCACTTGTTACTGTTGTTTTTGTCATCTACTGCTCATACAGGACTCAAATTCATCCGCCTCTCTATGGGTAAGTGTACAATTATTATTTTCTTCCCATTTTCTTTGTATTTGATTCCCATGAAGAAAAGTAGCAGATAGTAGATAGTGAAAAGCAAACTGAGATTGGGGGAATAGACTTGAAAAGTATGTTAGCATATAAATAATTCTCTCTCTATGGACAGGAAACGTATAAAATGTAGTTTTCACTTCAGTTGTCTATGTTTCTAGATTATTTATTGTATTTATGTACGAGGAGCACTTTCTGTTGTAGTTATGTTCTTGAGTTGACAAGTTGGTTGATGGAGGCTGATAGCTGGGCGAGCGAAGTGCACTAAACTGAAGTGAAAGAAAGTAATGTGATAGAAAACTTAACACTAAACCCTGTGACAAACCAGGGACAATAGGAAAGAGCAAACTTGACGAGAAAGTCTTCAAAGTACATCTACATACAACTACTAAGAACAGATAAAGTGGCTTGGCTGGACTACCAGCGAAAGAGATAGACAGCCGACAGAGTGGGAATACGTGGAAAACCATTCAGAAACTTTCAAGTTTTTTTGGTTTTGTACTGTTTCACTTGGTCTGTTGCCTCTTTCCTTCCTTGCCATTGCATTATTATATTTTTGCGCACATCACATCAGCAACTTGACTACTTGTTAGTTAGCAAAAGGAGCAGAAAGTCTACTTACAAGGCCAAAGAGGAACATTACGTGAACTTATACATAAGCAGTATGTATTAGTGGCAGTACGATTATCATTGGGTGGATGTCTTCCTTCCCTTAAACTTACATAGTTATTTGTATACTAAGTACATACATACATGGAAAAGTGTAAGTTCGTGTCTTTGTCATCGGGAACTGAACTGTCGTGAGTGGAAGAAAACTAGCTGGCTATTCCACATTTTGAACATGAAGGTTTTTCTTTTCATATTGTTAGCAGGAAGCAGGCAAGACATTTAGAGAAGTAAACGAGAGTGAAATAAGTTTTTCCATTTGCACCACATGCCGGCCGATTCTGTTTGGCTTCATTTCCCTACTTTCTCTCTACTGGCACTTTTCTTTCTTTTTTCAGTCGAGCCATCATTTTATTTCATTTCCTATGCTCTCTTCAAATAACCGTTATACCCTCGTCTTCTCCCTATTTTCTCCCAATGTGCTACACATTTTTTAGTCCTCCCTTATTTTACTTCCCCGTGCAAGACATAACCCACGACATCCATTCACTTATGTATATACAATGAAAATGAGGGAAAACATGGAAATGAGCAAAACTATTTCAATATTTCTTTATGCATCTCTATGCTCTCGTACTGTATCAAATGATTACTGTGGAATTAGGTACTACTTACATGGAAATGGTATTTTCTTAAGTGTACGTAACCTCCACATACACTCTACACATTTATATGCTCGTATATTTATGTAATGGTGATGGTTATGTGAACAAGTGCCATGACAAGTTTCTTCAGGGCCATTTGTCAACCAGTAATATATGTAAGTACATTTTCAAAACTCATTAGTTTAGAAAAGGGCCTGTGCTAAAGAAATCTGAAAAATATTTTACGGTAATTGACATTGGTGAATTTTGCATTGATTGAAACCGAAAGCTAAAAAAGTTGAAATTAAAAATATAAATACATGTTGACACAGGTATAAACTAAGTATAAACTGCAAAGGGCCCCAAAGGTAATGTTATGTATTTCGTTGGTAGAGTGTAAAATATTTTCATATTCTTTATTTAAGTGACTTCAATTTTTTGAATCCATATTGGGATTTTGAACTATTAGCTGCCTGCAGCATTAAAAAAGTAAAATTAATGTGAGTTTTGATAATCTTAAAACTTTGTTATCCTTTTAAAAATGTCTGGGATTATTATTAATGTAATTAGTAGATGGTTGTGCCACTAAGTTATCCTGTTGTGTCTTTCTGAAAAGCTTTTCATTTTCATCACCTATCTAGGTATGTAGATTATTTTTCTGTACTGTTTTCTCTGCAGAACTAGTTCCATTTGTTGGTGAGAGTAGTATGCTTTATGATTGAATCATTTTGTGACAAACTGTAAAGCTATTCTCCTTTAATGGACAACATAACAATAACAATTCTGCATCACAACCTTAATAGGTGAAGTTTCTTTCTTTTTTCATTCTCGCTCTCTTAAGAGTACCATATATAAGTGGAGATTTTGCATTGTATTGAGACACTGGTTGACTTAAATTGCTGTTGATATGACTTCATATCAGTTCCCATTAGTTCCATTCATTTCGTAACAACAAGCAATTCTCATCAAACTAAGAATGAAATTGTGCACCCTTGCCTGCTCAGACTTTTCTATGCAGTATGATGCTAATGGCCACATTTCATTAATTCCGTTGTCCATATTTCATGCTAAAGTGTAAAAGAAATGGAAAAGCGAAAGCTAAAAATGAAAGAAAGGAGCAAATGAGATCGCATTAGCCTTTAGTATTCATCTTATATGAAATGTACAATATGCATACATAACAAGGTCTACATGCGTGGAGGAACAGTAAATGTTTATCGTGAACTGAGCTAACTGTCTTCCTGCATTAGTGGACTGACGAACTCAAGTACCATATGTACTGACAATGTAAATAAAGAAGCATTGTAAGAGTAAGAATAGGGCAAATCTCACTAGTCTTAAAGGGTATAGGAGAAAATGGGAAAGGAAATGAACTTGTGTTCCATTCTGTTGGCAAAGCAAGCAGTAATAATGTAATGCATACTCGTATGGTTGGGATAGACACTTTAGGAGACGAAAACTCTCTGGATCTGAGTAGAACGCGAGTAATCGATTCTGTATGGGCTTTCATTTTTGTTTCATTTCATTTCACTCACTCCCTCACTTAACCATATTCTACCCGCCCGTAACAAGTAACAGAAGAGTATGGCAAGTTAGTCTTGCTGGGGAAGACAGAAAGGAGAATTGTGATGCTCCATATCCGCTCTCAGTTGGCAATCAGTATATATGAGATTCTATTCACTACGAAGCATTCAACATTTTACTACCGAAAGTCTTTTGTGCAACCATTCTTCGGACGATGGCAGTTATAATGACTATATTAGTATAGGTATTATAGGTACGATTAGTATGTACTTAGTAGTAGTATCATTATCGGTTGTAAGGTTCAATCTATTTCTTGAGACGTTCCGTCTATTTTGATTATGGTTCAGGGAGAGAGAAAAAACACCTGTTCACTTCCTTTGCACACTTGATGTTAGATCTCTAATAATTTCATTTGTCTATAGTAGATAAAAATAGCTCATATACTAGTAGAAATTATTGAGTTCTTTTAATCCTGTTTTGCAATCACGTATTTTTAGAAACTTTCTTGAAGTATACTTAAGCTTACAACCTACATTTATGAAATAAGTTAATACAGTGCTAAGTACAACGTTGCAACAAGAACACTCACCCACTGTTTTCCGAATAATTCATTCGACAGGAGAAAAGCAATCTATATTCAGTTTTGTAGTAATAAATTGGCGAGATGTTTATTTGTCACTGGTGTGAAAAGTGCAATTATAATCACATGCATAACATGGCAGTTTTAGTCGTTTAATATAGGAAATAAATGGGATTGGTATTATAACGTATATTGCAATTGACACTGAAACTTTTAATATGATTACCTTTAATGTGGTTTGATTGTGATTAAGTGGGTGTTGCTTTCCTGTGGCTTAGGGCGTCACGAAACTATACCATTTGTTCGATTATTAATAGCTAGGTCTAGTAAAACGTTAGTTACACACCTACTGGTACGAGTCTCTATTTATTACAGCAGAATTGCCTTAACTATGCTTATAAGGGTCTGCTCTGCTGAGGTGATTTGTCTTGACTTTGTGGCTCGACAACTTTGACACAAGTTAGTTGGCTATGTTGTGTATTGTATTTGGGCTCCCGGCTCTTGACTTCTTTTGTATACTATACATGATTCATTCATTTCCGAAACTGTGGCAAAGCACGCCAAGCTGATGTGTTCAAGACGAGGGTACATGTTTCATTCTTCATATAGAGGAGGGATTGACGTTATACTCGTTTAATTGTGGTGAGCCGCCCGCATGTATATTTCCCATCACAGAATTGTCGAGAGGAGCTGACAAGTTTTTGAATATGTGTATTAAGGGCTGAATGCGGCAAATATTAGCATACCACATAGTAG
Source organism: Tomocerus maximus (assembly GCA_019776445.1). Classification (NCBI taxonomy): domain Eukaryota; kingdom Metazoa; phylum Arthropoda; class Collembola; order Entomobryomorpha; family Tomoceridae; genus Tomocerus; species Tomocerus maximus. The sequence continues at coordinate 7,123 of JABASH010001323.1, read as the reverse complement.
TATGATCTATACAGTATCATGATTGCTGTTTCTGTGCAAATAAGTAGTGCTCACCTAACACATTTTGTTTTCCAGTGAATGATACATAAAATATGATGTGTATACCATTCAGAGTAGAATCAAGGCATTTGTGTAGAATGTATGTATGTGTATGTACTCTATCAATCATATTAATATCAACGATGGAAAGTAGCTAACTCAACCTTCTCCTGAATGCAGTATGCAGACACGTATGCATAGGTATAACATTCATTATTATTGTCCTCCAACTCTGCACTTGATACGTTGTATTATTCAGATTCACCTGCATACACGTAAATCGCGAAATGTTATTATGTTACCGTAGTCCTGTATGTACTACATAGTTCAGTGTTCACATTGTTTTAGCATTTAATGGGTTGTTATATTGAATTCTGTACTTAATCTACACACCATGACCTGACTACTGTTTGGGTTCGTGTACGTTGCAAAGGTGTACAATATGTAGGATAATTTCTATTTTCTATACGTAATTGGGTGCAGCACGCTTTGATAATGAGACAATAGTTCATTGTTGCAGCTGCCTTACAGTTATGGTAGCAAAAATTCAATCTGCTTTCCTTCTACCTGTGAATTATTAAGTTACCCCCGCTAGAGCTGACGGTAATAATTATCTAACAATATAAGGAGTGCACACTGGGCCGAGGGATGTATTACATAATAGTAGTGGTTTGAAATTTCAGAAGGGATATTTATTTTTATTATTTCAATTCTAGAAGCCTTGAACATTGAATGCTACTGCATTATTAACATGGCTCCTAACCGTAGTAGCGTAACGGAGGAATCATGTAATTTTTCATAGTGATTACTCACATTAGAAGTCATTAGACATATTTTCACTAATTTCAGTCGTTTATTGAGTTGAATAGTTGAATATTTGCCTTGTCAGGAGCAGCAATCTATTTAGTTGGTATTCTGGGCTGTCAATATGGCTGATTTAGTTACTGACAGGTATGAGCTTCGCTTCTTAGTAAATTGTTAGTTTAGCTGAATAGTACTTATGTTCCGCGTATTCAGATTGAAGGCATGCATACCAACCAGCAGTAGAAGGCAGTAACAGTTAGTGGAGCATTTTGTAGATAAACAAATTAGATCCCATAAATATTATTTGGTTAGGGAGGGATAGTGACTTTATTCGAATGGAGGAGTTAGCCGAATGAAATGTAGACTATGAAACTCATTCAATTTAGTCAAGTCCAACTCCGATGTTGATTGGAGAGTCCTAGGGGAGCTATGAAATTTGTTGGCAGCACATAATACAATAGAGCTTTCAGAACAACCGTCAAACCATCCACTACCACTTCATCCAACTCATTGAATATGCTGCGAATAAAACTATTTTCATTTCAAACCCTTTTATTCATCAAGTAGTAAACTCTAAAATTCTCTTGCTCTCAAACCATGTTTTTAATGCCGTTTTGCCTTATAAATACCCTAAAGGTCAAGCACAGCAATTTGCCTGTGGCATAAATATACCTACCGATTAAAACTAATGGTATTAGCACTGGTGCTTTATGCTATAGGTAACGAGTAATACGTGATTTTAGGTAGCTGTTAATTACATAAAGAATTAAACTAGTACCTCAGGAGTATGTTTACATCATTAAGTACATCGATCGTCTGGATTTTTCAGACATGCTTCAGGCAGATTGCATTACATGCAGTACTTGAATCTGCATATTATTTCATTATATTCAAAACGGTCTTAGAAAAATTGCAGTTTATTCATACTTGTAGTTTATTGTAATACAGATACCAGTTTTCGGATACTATATTAGGTACAATGTTCAACATTTTACTGAAATTACACTGGTGTTTTCTTCAAGGATTGTATTATTTATTTATGTGTAGCCTTTTGATGGGAATTAAAAATGTACAACTACGTCTACAACCATATGAAACCTGCATGAAAGTAGGGTTATAGTTTCAACTTTCATGAAGTAAATCGCTTTTAATGCATATGATGATGCAATAGGTCACAGGGTCGACAGGGTTTCAGGTTTGGATTTGTTTTAAAACAATTAGTGTCTTTATTTGATAATTTGATATTGGTTCATTAATTTGATCATGTACGTCTTGATTCTTGATTTTAAGAAGGATCATTTTGAGTTTGGTATGAAATCTTCAATCATATTCTAGAAAAATGGAAGAGTTGATGCTGAAGGGTTTTGGTCTTTTGAAGTAAAAATTTAATCTAGGAAATATTACTGGTATGTCGTTTTGTAGGTTCTGTAACAACCGTTACGTACGTCTGACAAGCTGACAAGAAAAGCCATACGAGACTGTTATTTAAAAAAGCAATCCCATTTTCATCCAATTCTGAAGGGAAGAGCTGAATGATTTTTGTGCATTGGTTCGGCTGTAGTAGGAAAGTAAGCAGAGAAGATGAGTTTTTCATTCGGTCGTTTGGCTCTCAACTTCTCTGCTCTACAAACTCACTCTCTCATCTCACCCACTTGACTTCACATTAAATATTCTTCTCATGTGAGAGAAAAGCAACCGAGAAATTCTAATTCGTCTCCTATGCTACTACTTGTAATTCTGATTGTGCCCAGTCAGTCAGTTGAGTGCCAGAAGAAATTGGTTTGGTTCGCTCGTTGCACTCACTCAATCAGCAAGATTTATTACTTACCTCTACGAGACTATTCCTCTTGTTTCCTTTACACTCCTCTCCTTGCTACTTTCTCGCAAAGAATTTCAGGAAATTTTTAATTTTGGCTGATGTATCACATTTTTCAGCTCCACTCTCATTCATTTCAACATCCAATCACACTGTCCTGTTCAGACAGACAAGAGTGTCGTCTAATAACACTTTCACTTCGTTAACTCCTATATACTAGCAATGAAAGTGACTGCTTATAGACTGCTTACTTATTCTGATTCTATATATGTTGATGTAGGTATATATACAGTAATTCGTGCTAATAATTACTTAATTGCATGCTTTATGAAACAAATCGTAATATATCTAAAGATATTATTACTTATCCTTGGAGAAGCAGGTTTCGATATACTAAATTGCATTACGATATTATAACGAATGAGAATGGTTATCTATTATTAAACCTTCTTAAGAGTATGGTACATGGAATTAATGAAATGGTGCTGATTCCGGAGTTTAATTTGTAAAAGGCATTTACCCTTCCAGGCGTGGCATATGTAACTTATTGCTACCTACTACTTACTTTAGTGCCATATCTATTAGCCACTGCACATGCAGAAGTCTTATACTAACGATACGTTAAACCATTTAGGTTAGAATTTAGAATGTACTCATCTTTAGCGATTCCATTACGTAGGCATAATGGTACTTACTATCATGCCAGCATTTATGAGAGTTCTTCTATTGGATTTGCATATAGAAAAGTAGTAAATTGATAGAGTAGGGTGGAAATTGAAAGTCAGATCTTTCGGAGAGGATAAGTACCTAAATAAAGGAGATAAGAGTAATAGGTTATATCTCCATTGAATCTACTTACCAAAATGGAAGAAAGAAGCAAGCTGGCTGGATCAGCATCCAATGGATTTAACTATACGCTCCCTCATCCTATACATAATAGATTCGGCTAGTATACGGCACCAACAAAAGTATAGCCAGCCATTTCCTCTGACTGTGTGATGATGATAATGTGCAAATGGAATGAAGGATAGAAGAAGCCAAGAAGTGTAGACTGAGTGTACTGCAAAAGAAATCGATTGATTGCCTATCTCGTATTCTCTCTATATACCTTTCGTTTCTTCTGAAGCAATGTAAAGTAGGAATGATGGGGCTGTTTTGGTGTTCCGTAGAACGTTGCATGCAAGTAACTACAAATACAACTGGGTGCCTATCTCTCTGTATATAAAAGAGTACAGGATTGTAGTTTTACTCCTGTGCTTATTAGCCTTTCTAAACTTTACACTTATACATACATATACAAAGTACACTTTTCATAAGTTTCAAGTTTCCTGTGCTAGTACTCTACAAAAGAGTTATAATGTGTATTCACATGGTTTATCTGTTCAACTGAAACAGATGCATTATAGTGGGAGAGTTATAAGAGTTTGTATAATTTGGAAAGTTTGCGATCGTAGTTTAAGCAGTCCATTCACAATTCGCATTTCTTAGCATTAGTTTACTGGGTACTTTTCTACTTAGGATGTAATAAGGAGGAAAGAAACCGCAGAGAAAACTGCCTGCTGCTGATTTCCTTTCCTTTGGCCTGGGTAACTTGAGCATGCCTTGTCTTGGCTCACTTGTCTTTGTTTGGCTGCCATCGAGTCATGATCAGCAAATCACCATTTCAATTCTATTCTTACTTAGTTGCTTCAGCTTGACTTAAACTGCTCTATCGCATCACATCACATCAGCAACTCTTAAAACTCTTTTGACTTTCTCCCATGCTACTCTGACTGTCTCTAAGACAAAAGTTTCAGCATACTACAATTCTTTTTTCAGCCATTTAACCGGTACCATAGATAATATACCATTCCGAAAGATACGATTATTCCGTTACCTTTATCAGTTTACCAATATCACAAGAATCACAATGTGTAATGCAAACCAAGAGAGATGTAGCTTGCGTTCCAATTGTGCACCGACAGTAGTAGATGGAAGATTAGTTTCTTTCAAGTTGTCTAGTTCTCAGCTCGTTTCTTTCAAAGTTTGCCATCTCATTAGTCATTCCCTAATGATGAGAATGAGATCAGTGCAGTGGTTGTCTTGTCTGGCTTGTCGTCCAAGTAAGTACTAGATATAAAGCCACGAAGGATTTAATGCATGTAGACTTATCACAACGAAAGCAGAAAAGACAAGACAAGAGTATTAATGTAAATGTAGCTCTTAATCTAAGCTATGCAAAATACAAAAGTAATGAGCACGTGGCGCGTGTTTTAATGTCGGCAATGAGGTGGCTGTGGCTCCTTCCTACTGTAGTCGGCTGTGTTGTTGTGAGACAGTCTTTGTGATGAAATGCAATGAATAGAAATGAAGTACAAGAGCAATGAAATTTCAGACGGAGAGGACAAATGTAAAAATGTTATGTTCTCTATGTACATTAGACTGTTTTGTATTATCCTGGTATATATCCTACTGCAACTGTGCATGCAGTTATGCAGAGAAGAATAAATTCAGCTAAGCCCGTACTAACAATAAGACTGGTTTACAGTTTAAATGTTTCACAGCATTAATAAGCATTGCATGAAGCCAAGACGCAATAGGAAGTCGGGCAACAAACAGAGAAACAATTTGTACTTAGTGTATCGCATGGATGTATAGTCTGGCTTATTTTACCATTGTTAGCTTTGTGCAGAGAACATTCAACCCACTGATGTTCGCCATTATAATAATATAACTTATAGTATTTCCTTTGTATTTGTGCATGCGTATAGCAGCGCAGTAGTAGTAGTAGTAAATAAATGCTTAAGTATGTAACATTCTACATACAATTGTAATAAGTACTTATTACGCGATGTAAGCAAAAGGAAGTCTATTTTATGATTTCGCTCTATGCTAAGACAGAATGAATGTATGTATAATTTCATTGTGTAATTTTATTTTAGCTCATACAGACTTGCAAGTTAGCGCAGTACAAAAGTCTGGAAGAACTAGCTGGACATGAAGCAATGTGTAAACAGTAAACCTAATCGTAGACTGTAAAATAATATTCAATTTCGTTAGAGCCCGACTAACCGACAGTACTTTGGTAGGGGACTCATATTTTACTGATAATCTTACATATAAGGGCAAAGCTGTTAAAACGAGCAACCCTTTCTGACATCTCTGCCATCAATTTTGATGGGAGCTCTTTATTTTCATCAGAAAAAATGAAAATGAGTAGATAACATTTATGCACTTCCAAGTTAGATGTTTGCTTAAGGCAATAGGTTACCTAACTGTACTTATTTGGAAGAAGTCTAGTTACAGTTTATGTGTTTCGAAATCTGTAGTGATAATCATAAAGTACCTATGCAAGTATTTAATAATACAAATGTATTACAGTAATACTTATATAGATTAGTGGTATCCACAGGAGACTAATGTAATGTTCATCTGCTCCTGTTAGCAGTAGTCAGTACATCATAATTAGATGAGTTATTAGTAACAGAAAACTGTACAGATTCTATGAAGCATACTATAACAGAGTCGATGTATAATAAGTGTTGGAGAGTGTTAGTAGGAGTTGATGAGATTTGGAGGCATTACAGTTGAAACTAGGATTTCTCCGTTTAGTTTTAGTTGAGTTGAACAGACTGACTTGACTAGCTGATGATGACTGAATTCGTGCAGTTGAGTTGGCCAAGTTTAGTTTACTCAACTGATTGGGAGTGTATGTGATGCGAGTGAGTGAGTATTACTACTATTAGTGCGATTACACTTGCTCGTACTTCCTTGCTTCCCTTCCAGCACCATTCCCTCCTGCCTCTCTTCTTCCTGTTTAGTTTCATTTTAGTTGAGCCCGACTGGATTCAAACATTGTTTTACAGCTTCATGTTCTTGTTACTAATGATTATGACATTATATTATTATAATTTATATTTAGACCAACGGGGCACATTTTCCGGCCAGTAACTACCCTTGTACATTCACAAGATAGTCTAAAGTAATTGTTTCTGTGAGCGCGTCAGGGGATGAAATTAAAGTCATGTGTGGCATTGCTATTTAAGGAAAAGGAATCTTTGGAATGTCCTTCCATATTCTGAAATGTTGTAGATACTAAATATGAGTTTAATTTAAATTCATGTTCCTGCCCCCAGTTTGTACTGTACTATCTAAATCTACTACATTCTAATTGGGCATTAAAGTGCAAGAAACATTAATTTATAAATCCCTATGCATTGCATTGGCATTCGACTTTGATGTGGAAATTCACTTTCTATGATTTATTTTCTTCAATAATTTTCTTTTTGATATTCATTGTATTTAGATCATGCGAACGTATGTAATTCCACGGACAACGTACAATTCTGAAATACAGTTTTTTAATTACAATGACGGAGTATAAAAGTCCCAATATAATACTACGAGCCCGTAACCCAAGGGTACCCGTTAATAAAACAGGCATCCATGTGGGCAAGCCCACACAAAAAGTATCTAGCCAGATTT
>JABASH010001322.1:0-27445 GCA_019776445.1 Tomocerus maximus | reverse complement strand
TTATTATTATATTTTAATTAAACTTCTCTAGAGTTTGTAAACAATAATATGCAATTAAAAGATAAGCATTGGCAGATAATTTGGAAAACAATTATAATAAATAAAATATTAATGTGTCTAAAAGGGCCAATAATCCTCCTACTAATATCTATGTCAATAAACTTAGAGCCACAATTACTGATAACGAAAGGATTAAGTATATTATTACTGATAGTCAAATCCTATTTGTATTTACCGACAATTCTGGTGAAGAACCTCAGAGTTATTAGCTTTTTATAGATTTCGCCAACAATTTTTTTTCGCATTAATAACTACTTAAAATGAATGAAAAGTTAATTACTTTAGGTATTTGTCGCAAATATTGTAAACAATTGTATGCTAGTGATGGTCATTCGTGGGTGTGACCATTTTGAAGGTCCAGTAATTAACAGGGAGAGATTGTTATAAAGTGTCGATTAATATTGTGAGAGACAATTACACATGAGAGTTTGAAATGACAATGTTAATATGAATTTTCCTTAAGATACTTAATGATGATTATTATATTACATAAGTTTGAATGCCACAGCCCACAATAATAATAAAAATGGCAAACGAAAAAGCAAGTGCAGACAATGGTCATGTGCTACTATTATGACACAAGAAATGGTATTAGTAAATTCTAAGAAATCAATAGTTGTAAGAGTAAATTGTATTTAAAGATTACTTACTTGTTTGAAGTTAGCAGATGATTTAATGTGAAGACTATTAAGAGCAGAAAATTGACTGTGTCTTTGCCGCCCCTTTTCCCAACCATCCATGGTTGTGAGGAAGTTGCTCTTATAGAGCTTATTACTCGCTTAAAACTATATAAAATGGTATTAGAAGGGTATAAGTTATTTTACTTGCACTTGCACGCACGATACACACACGAGTACACTCACCAACACAAATAAGTATCAGAGAATCAGAAGAATCAAAGAACCAACTCTTGAGGAACCCCCCTGTACCTATCACAAATCCATAGACTACTTGCTATAGGTATAGTCACTATTAATATCCTCTAGGGAACAATACCATTGCATAATACAACGTTATATAACACAACGATACGAAATGCAAATGTATCTCTAAATAGTATACACTGGTAACTATGTAATCCGCAAGGTAATCCGTATATAATTGAATGTATAAGTCTATCCCCGGGTTTACTCAACCGAATATATTAGATGGCTTTAAGAAAGCTTTTCGGAGCAAAGCTGCATGGTGTCGTGATCTGTTCTTTTCTTCAGTGCGAATCACATTCCATTTTGCGTAATTGTAACAAGAGCATGAAACGTGTAATCATAATGCTAACATTTACTCCAATTGCAATGAAATAGAAATCATCACGAAAGTTGCAATGAGAAAAGTGCAGTTTACTGTTGCATAATTGCCTGGAATTAAAACAATTAAAATTCTTCTTGTAGACACTGGGAGTTTTTTAAGTTTTTTTCTTTCTTATACTTGGGGATATATTTGTAACATCAGTCGTTTTATACCAAGAGGTTAATTATAAATAGTATCACACTCGAGGAACACAATTATATAGTTTGTAGAAGGATAGTTTGAAATATTTCCTGGATGCACAAACGAAGAAATCTGAGTGGTGAATGTTGATGTGGAATTGGCGTCAGACAACTCCGACACTTTGTCCCCACCTAAAATTGAAAAAGATAACCTTCATTGAAATGGATGTTACATGGAAATGATATGAGACTGCTATATTCGTATATGACGTAACTCACAGAATGCTAGGAAGGATAACAAAATTTTCTGTATTAGAACGAAATAAATGTTTTAAAATGTCATTATTAATTTGTGTGTAGTCTTTCCAATTAGATTTTGGAATAATGTAGCTAGCAAAACCTTTTATGTGAGACTAACGCCGCAACGACACCAAAGTGTAAATAAGAGCACTAGAGACGTCATTTGTTAAGGTATATGTAAGTAACATAGAACGGTTCAAGTCCAAAAGTCGCATTCGCACAATACAATGAACTATACTAGGTTGATTTGTTCGTGTGTCATCACAGTACCACGATCACGTCACGTCAATAATAATCATCACCACTATCACCATTATTATTATCTGAAGCTATGTCAAGTTGTAGGTGTACGGTTATTATGGAGAGTCGTGTAAACAGATACCTATTGGCAGACACACTTTAAACTAATCACAACGTCAGTCACTGTTCAATCTCGGTTTACTAATGAAGTTTAGTGTATTTTATCTATAAGTTGTTATTACTGCATTTTGGTTAGATATTTTACTAGTAGGCAGGTATAACTTGACTGAATGAAATAAATGTGGATCTCTATCCATATACGGCATGTTTCGTCTTAAATTCCTTTACGTTTACGAATACATGAAACAGATAGCAAAAATATGCGTTTCGTTAAAACAATTAGTCACTCATACTCGCAAATATGCAAACACATCACTGAAGCATTCGCAGAATTTGCACTATGCACGCGATGCGAACTTCCATCATATCTCCAACTCTTCCTGTAGATACATATTCTATGGCCTTTTCTAACCAATACTAATTGTATGTATTCCTCGATCTTTCCAAGCTTGTCCATACCACTCTTAGGCCAATATCATTATGAATTTATTAGCAATCCAAGGCAAGCCACCACCAGCAGCACTTCATATGAAAAAGCCTACTTTTTAACCTGTAAAAATTATTTTGGCCATAAATACTAATACATTGCTTGCGAAAAGTATAACTTACATGGATATAATAACTATTTACATATAATAATGTGTAGGTGTTAGGTACCCACACAACAACGCATAGTAATAATAATAATAACACAACGGAGAATAAACACAGTACAGATATTATACACACAGTATAAAGTGTAAAACTTTTTGCAGAAGATAAAAATGGCTAGGAGAATTTTTAATTAGGGCTACAGTATCTGTGTTATGATTATGTGGCTAGTATTTTGCGTACTATTCTACTATTAGTACCGTACTGTGTACTGAAATATATCTGACTCTATATATAACATGACGTAATGCTATCCAACTATTTTGTTGTATGGTGAAACATTTTCACCATATAAGAAAATATTTAACAAGAACTCATTATTTCCGTCACATTTGCAATATCTATATATGCCAATGTATGTATATTGTGGCTAAATAAATATTTATTAACTGTAAAAATGATGACTAGACGACTTCATTAGTGCATCCACCGATATTTCTGGTTTTTAGATGGCACATAATAGACAACAAAAGCTGCAATAAACGTTAAAAGTACTATGTAATGTCTGTAGTAGACATTAACTAGATTACCAATATTGGAGTATTATTGTAATGAATGCATAAAGAAATACATTATACTGTTCTGAAAGTCAAAAGATATTAGTGTGCAAAGACAGTGGGCCGCAATACCCTGCCGTGACATGCGTGAATTACCAAAATGGCATTAATATTTATTGCTTAAAACTATTTATTACATATACAACATGATACCTGTGTAATTTCAACGGTTTAAATTTGCCTTTTGCTTAATTTGTCAACTCCTACCTATGTTTTCCTTATAATTTGTTATGCTTAAATTTTCTGAGGACTTTTATTCTGCATTTCCAGCTAATAAATTATAAGTACCTACATGAATACTTATGTATGTCAATTTGTTTCGAAAGTAATAAGGAAAACATCAAAAATAAGATTATTTTTTGTCTCTCTGTTTGAAAAAATGTGTAGCTAGATACTAATTCATTTTGTGATGTGAATACAGAATGAAAATTAAACGGAAATTTGCAAATAATAACTTGCCCTGTGTTGATATAAGTTTTGTGTGTAGTTTTCCCCATTTTCATGTATTTTCTAGGCTGGGTGGCTATAATATTAATTTGCACTAGGTAGGTGGATAGTATAAATATAACTATGAACATAATAGGTAGCTATGAGGTAGAGTGTGATCTAAGTACACAGTGTTGATATGATTGAAGGCCTGCGGCTTCGTTACTATTACTTTAAACTTCGTTTATCTGGTCTGCCCATTGCGGTTTACTTTGGTTAATAGGTATATTTTGTGAGTGAGCAGAGTGATTTCCATTCCAACTCAAGGTGAAGGTTGTTAGTTGCAACATACGTAATAATTAGAAATTATAATAGAAGATTATAGAGAAAATGAGCGTTAGTGCTCTAAGGGATTGACTTAACTTATTTATATGAATTGCTCGGCACATTCACATAACAGGTGCAGCCAGTGTGCCATAATGATAACACTGACAGGAGATGCTACCCCACTGTTCGTAAATATGTAATTATCCGATGTGTGCAATATTAAATAGATGTCTGTAGCAATATAGGTAATAATTAATATCGTCCGTTTCTTGACGCAATCTATCTATAATATATATGTCACGAAACCAGAACTACAGATAAACTGTCGCTCTTGATTCTTAAATCTGCATGCACACTCTCACTCTGTCTGTCTATAGCTACTGCGTGGAGGTCCAACGGATGAAGAAAATATTTGTGTGACTGTTACACATAATTGTTTATTACAATGGTACTCACTCACCATCGTATTATATAAGAATAAGATAGTTTTAAGAGACGTGTAGTTGGCGTGGGATGATTTTGAGGTTGAATATCGGACTGAAGGGCTCATGCAAAGTCAAGGTTCACTCTTCTTCATGCTCTGCTCACTTAGCGTCGTTGAGTATTGTTAGTTTATTTTATGAATGTAAAAAAGAAGTGGAAGGGTGATATTGTCATATCATGATGGGGCTATTCCAAGTATGTCTCTACTCTTACTCTCTATGAGTTATGACTAGCTGAGGCTATACCTATATGGATTAGTTTACGTTTAACAAAAACACAAGTCTAGGCTATTATATTATGATTCACCATGTCAGAGGAGCCAACAACTCAGCATAAATATCTAACCATCACATCCACGTCTCTACATACCCATTTTTTGTCCATCTTTCTAATTTTTATCCAACAAGCGCTAGGGAAGACCTATTTGTATTGTAAGGCCACATAATATTAAATAAGCTATAATATATTCACTTTTTGTGTGGCACTTTGGTATATGCTCACCGTTCACATAGAGTCACACCCTTTATTATCATTCATAACTGCCTTTTCTATATCATATTGACAACGAGTGTACAAAAGTCAAACTAATAGGACTCTATACGCTACTATACTATTACCTAATAGTTAACTTGTATGATATAATGCATCCGCAGACATAAACTTCAATACTAATCTATTTATCGGCCGTGTGTATTACAGTTACTTCTGGTCTGGCACACAGAGAACAATACATGCCACAGAATACACTAAACATAGTGGGGATATACATTAAAGATTCCAGTCTAATGTAATTACAAACAAAGTAGTAATCTATTTAGGCGTTTCGCTATTCGTTTCATCTTCATCAACTTGATTCAATACTTCCCATGTAATACCTTATATAATTCAGGTCAATTCACATCATACGGGTATCGTGTAATTATCAAATGAATTTATGATGCAGAGATAAGAAAATTACCAGAAAATGGAAGTTTTATGTCTTAAAACTGTGTTTTCAACTTTGACTGACATTAACGTTAATTATTTTGGAATTTATTCTACGAGTTAGTTTCATAGATGTTTCTACATAATGTCTATTCAAATGTCTATAGACCCAAACCCCATGGTTATCCACCAATTAAACCAATAAAAATCACTTAAGCAGTAAAGACTAGATGAGACAAACTAAAACTATTATAACCTAAACGAAGCTTTATACATTGATTTACTTACTTAACTTTTAATGTGTAATACTGTTCACCAATGGGTCATTTAAAAATATAATACACTAGATCACTGAGTGAAATGTCACAATAGGCCCAAATCATAGCTTACAATCATCATACGAAATCTAGTCTAGCTAAAAAATTAATCTTACTGTTGCATTATCATGATGGTCAAATCTCAATACAAAGCAATACATTTATTATAATCAAAATATTTCTACAACATTTGATTTTACAGTAGGTATCTATGTAAGTGCATACATAATAATAATATTCATACAGAAAATAAATTGTAAACATTTCCAGAAAAGTTATTTTCAGACGAGCTACAAGGAAAATTATTGTTTTTCGCCATAGAAGAAAATGTATTATTACTTTACATGCAATTTTACAACTGAATGACATCGATAATGTTATCTGTCAAGTGATACACAAATTATATAGCATACTTAGATTTACATGTTCCTGGACTGCATTCATATATCTCACTGTTAGCACGTAAGCAAATTAGAGATAAACGGCTATTACTATTACCTGTGGATTATTCTTGCTGATACCAAATATCATGGACAATGTACTTATGCCTACACGTAAGGATATGTAGTATTTATGCAAAAAACTATTACTATATTTGAGGACATAGAAAAGTACAAATTATACAGTTCAGACAAAGCTCCTTGATTCATTTAAATTTCGTAGAATACTATGCTATAAATTCAAAGCCATAAAACCAAATGTCTTCAGCTGCAATGTAAATTTTTACTTTCAGCGAAGCCTATAAAATATTAATGGTAACGTACATCCAACAATGAAAAGGCCACTAAATGATTTTCCTACTACAGCTAGCTTAATATTTCCACATAGAAATCTAAATTTGCATAATTGACGTCTTTAATATAGGATAACGATAGCAGTAACAAATATTATGTTCATTAGATAGATTCCCTCCACAAATTTTCCTTTCCATTTGCCATTGTGCCACGGGCAACGGACAAGATGAACCTCCTGTGTGAATTTTCAATATAGCCTCTCTGTAGCCTCTCTGTTTTATTTTTGTAGTGTCAATAGTGTCCTACTAGAAAAGACGCTAATAATGTTTGCCCATCCACCAGTTCATTTTCACTGTAATTTTCAATTTCATAGAGTGCGAGGATAAAAGAAATAATATTTAGGCATCGTTGTAAATGAAGTTGTCCGGAGTTCTGTTCTGAATAATAATTATCTGTTGGTATGTGGATTATGATTATCCATTTTCAGTTACAGATGTGATATCAGAGAGTGTTATTGCTTATTCAGGTATATTGTTGGAATTTAAGTGTATAATGTGAACTGTTTACAAAGATTACTTTGTGTGCTTAGTCGACAAGTGTGATAATTCGATCAGGGTTTACTGCGGTTTGTTATAATGCTGCAAAATTTTGCAAGCCAAGCCCAATTAGTGCTTCTTAGCCATTATCACACAGTGGTGTCTAGTTGAATAATAATTCCATACAGGATGAGACACTGGGATAAGGACAACACTACTGTCATTATTTGTCATTTTATTGTCTCGCTATCTCATCCTGAGATTAAATTCAGAGATATTTAATGAGTAATGAGATAATGGCAACAGTTATCAACAACAGTCAATAAGCATGCATTAATTGTTTGCCTCCCACTGAATTGCTAATGTATTTAAGTAATGAATGTAAGTACGGTTAGGATATGTATACAGAAATTTATATCTATGTTACAGTATAAATGGAAACTCGGTATGTTTTAAAACACACCGAGTTTTATTACAATATTGACAAAACATAAATTACAATATGTAATATTTGTGAATTACAATAATAAATATATCGGAGCATAAATATAGATAACATATAATACTAAAATCATGTTTGTGAAGTAATATTGACAGCTAAGATGTATTCCTTAAGAAAAAAAATGTTAAATAAATAAGGGGAATAAAAGAATGAAATTAGCTGGTGTTAACGATACAGCTTTGCTACTAGCATTATTGTTTCACTATCGCAATTTTAGTATTTTATGTTAATTATAATTATGCTCCACCGTATTGTTACAACGTCTATGTTGACTCATATTACTATAACAGTATAATATAATAAATTCATGGTTTTGTTTAATATATAATAGTTGTTTTTGGCATAATATGTAGGGAATTAGTTTTTAGACGTCCGGTGTGTTTTAAAGCAAACTGATTGTAATTAGTGTATTGAAACACGTCGAGTTTCAATACAAACTGTAACATATACATTTCATTGTTGTGGTCACAGTAACCTATATTATGGTATAAATAAATAGCGTTAATGTTATACATCGCATCGGTTACACTAAACGAGGAATATCTGATATTCAGCATTGAAAAGTATGAGCATAGGCATTTCTTCCATATGTATTTTCAACATGTGTGTTGCAAAATACAATGCAGTGATCACTTATGTATTTCAATGAGACAGCCAACTATTGTAGAATTTCTGTCCGTCTGCATTTTTACGATTACGCAAAGAACGCAGAGCAGTATTAACGAACGACACGATAAACATAAATCAATTACCATTCACGACTCCTGTGTTAAGGTTAGCTATAGACACCTATATCTGACGTAAAATCTCTGAAGGAACACAGCAGAAATAGAAAATTGTGGACAAATCTCATTTCTCTGTTTTTTGCCTCACTCATAGATAACCAAATAAAGCCACGGGTTTTGCTTGTACCATTGCGGTGTCTCATTATATTACTACCGATTCATAAACACGTCCTGGAGAATATTATTCACACTTGCATTGTCTCCGTGTGGGAGAAACATTTTAACAATAAGTATTTAAACACATTTCGAGTTTAGTTCGTGTGTAAATAGCTCTGCAATGTATTGCTACATTTGTTGGTGCACCGCTGCCATCAGCATCCGACATGTTATCTTCCTCCTTGGAACACACAAATGTAATCAAACACGCTTAATAAATTAATATTATTATGCACATAATAGACATTTAAAAAAAGTTTTTGAACAATACTAACCAGTAATTAGCTCATATTTTAAAAACTTCTGTGCTTAAGTGACACTTGAAATGTACTCAACAGTTTTACAGAAAACCATTTTATAGAAAACCATTTTATTGTTTACTGGTTGCTCTGTTGTGATAAATGAAACCAGAATTCTGTAGTTACATATACTACGGAAGTTGTAATAATATCCTGAGAAAGTGTGCTTGCCTATATGCATATTTACTATGCCTTTCCTACAAATGTACGATTAACATGACCTTAAATTGGAATCCTAACGATGAAATTCCATGAGAGATAAACCATATCTAAATAATTAACAATAAATGAACTTCACAAAAGATAAACAGTAACTTCCGTAATTTTGTATTAATGATTTGTGCATTGAAGTGATCCTTCCAATTTAATACTAAATATTTCCAGGGAGGAGGCATTATTTGTCCCTCCACAGCACATTATAAGGTGGGGGAGGTGGCTATGCAACACGGAGACTAAGCAAAAGTAAACTGAGGATTATACTGTAGGATTACAAATTTTCTTTAAGGGATTTTAAAATTTTGACGTCTGTGCAAGTGACTAGTGTACCTGTTATAAATTTTAAAGAAACTAAACAAGAAACAAAATTTTGTTATACTGGAGACGGATCGAGAGATGCGTGCGGTCCTTATACAAAAATTAGATTATTAAAGGTAAGTTGCAGAGGTTCAAGTCTAATATGTCTCTCTTCTTTCAAGTTAACTTAATTAGTGCAGAAATGGTGAACACAGTGTGGTTAGTACCTCAAGTAAGATGTTTAAGTGGTGGAGTTCGGGTGGGTGTACGTTGCATGTATGAGTAACATGAAGACATCATATAACAATACGTCAAAGGGGTTTTTGTTCTATATGTGTTTCATTGAGACTTGAGAGGAAAACTCAAACCTGAAAACGATCCCCTGTTTTTTTATCACACTTTCCACAGCTATGAAACTGAGATATTTTCTTTATTTAAATTTTACCTTCATCTCAGAAATCATAACATAAAAGTATGCAAATATATTACTGGGAATTGAAAATATTAAATGAGCACGATATTGATATAGGATTGAAAATAAGTTAAATAATTTATATGATTGCTAATATACTGACGTATTATTGATTTACTTGACTTGTACACTTAACTTCTTTTTCATCATTAAATTTCATAATCTTGGGAGCTATTCTTTTATTATCTAATTTTGAAAGACTGAATGAAGGACGATTTAAAAAAATTGCTACAGTGCGAATGTTCGACAGTTAAGGTTAGCCTAACTTTTAATACGTATATTTTTATTAGGTTAGGTTTTAAAAGAGACAAAATACTCAACCCACACTTAATTGTCGCAAGTTCGCAACTGTCACATTTTGTAAAAACCCGAATGAAGCGTATTTCAAAAATGGTACGGGTTTTTCCTAAAACTTGCCAAAATTCTAAGTACTTATGCTGTCCCTTCCTTAAAAACCCTATATAGAGAATTTTTGCTCTCGATGTAATTTAAATGAGGTCACTAAATGGACCTTAGATTAATTTTAACATTGATAAAGTGATAATAATTTTAATTGTTCTTCATTTTAAGGCTTAACGAGATTTCTCCAATAATGAATGTGGAGAATTCGGATGCTGACGGCCGGGTGGATAGACAGGGTTGTTCACAATGTGGTTTCATAAATGTAGCTTGGAGTAATGGAGGCGTGTCAAGGAATTCGTCTACTCCAAAAACCGGCATTTACTCCGAGACTCAACCGCATTTTCTCAGCTGCAACTTATCTTCTTCTTTCGAAGGTGTCGGAGGGCAAGCAAACATATCGTAAGAAAATCTCAAGTTGAATCTTTGTTCCCTAGCATTCATACAGTTTATTTCGTACAGCTATTATCATGAAAAAATGCTTTTATTTATTTTAAAAACATTAAATACAAATGTATATTTAAATTTTATTTAAAAGGCGTAATGAAATTTCTCCAATAAAGTGCGTGGATGCTACGGATGGTAGGAGCTTATTAAGGAGTTTCTCTACTCCAAATAGCGGTATTTACGCGCAGTCAAAACCGAATTTTCTCAGCTTCAACTTGTCACAACAATCTTCTCAAAATTGTTCTTTTGAGGGTGTCGGAGGAAATGCGAGCACATTGTAAGAAAATCTGGAGTTTTGTTCCTATTTCTCAGCTACATTGTATATTTTTCAAAGTCATAACTGTAAAGTTACATAACATGCATTTTAATAACCAACAATTATGCTAAGTTTGTATTTGTACCATCAGTATCACTTCACATGCATGCCCATTCAATCTGCACTGTTATTGTTAAAACACAGTCCCCCAGACTTTAACGTAGAAATTAATCATATGTGGAAAAATGCCCTTAAATATGATATATGACTAGCTAACAATAAAAACTGCACATGTTGTCCCATCTGGAAGAGCAGAAGGGGCTGGGACATGCAGATATAACGACAATGTACTTATTTCAGTGCAACTTCCCTCACTCGTCCCAATTTAGTTCGGAATATATTACTTTTAATTTGTTTAACAAACGCATGGATTTAATGTTTCCAACTTTTATAGGGGAAATTCGCAATGACATATTTTGTTTGAATGCCGTAAAGGTTGAATATTGTCAAAAATCCCTTTCGTTTTTTTTGTGACGGCTACTTAAATGAAAAAATTATTTGCTCTTAAGGAGTTTAGCATTTTGTATAATTTTACATAATCACAAATTATTGTTATAGATGGGATGGGAAAAGAAATTGTCTATGGACGGAGAGAATTATTCAGTTCAGTATTAACTCATGCCAGAATAATTATCCAAAGTTATACGAAGTAAAGCGTAGGCTACTTATATATGTCGTTCAAATTATAATACTCACCATTCAATATTTCTATTCTAGCGTGTAATTTTTGAAAGAAATAATTAAAAGGGGCATGGATGTGGTCTTAAATTACGTAGCAGCTGTGGAATTTGCATATTTATTAATACTTCAAAGTATATAGTCGCCTAATTCTTGTTATAGTGGCTGAAAGCGTATTGAAAGTGGTTGGTATGCAAGTGTGATGTGTTATGAATATTTATCAGAGACCCGTTAGAAATGCAGCACAAGATTGCCGAATTACAATTTCAGTTGCGCAGATTGACTGAAGAAAAGTCGGAATTACAGGAGCAATTAATGACGATTGAAGATGAAAAGGCCGCACTTCAGGTAACTTACAAGCTACCATAACTAAACTTCAGATACTTCATAGCATTTTATTATAGTTCGAAATTGTTCACCATGATATTTTTAATACTATTATGATTTGTAATTTAAATGTTTTTACTATTTTAGAGTCAGAAAGAAGATTCGGATAAGAAAGAATGTGTGAATAAAGCGAATATCGAAAAATTGCGAGAGCTCTCTTTGGAGTTAGAGGAAACAAATAACGCTTTGGCTTCCTTAGAAGATAAAAATAAGCATTTGTCGTTAAACGTCATCCAACTGAAGAAGGATAACCACGAAATGGTTTTGCACAGAGAAGCTGCTATTCGAGATGTACGATTTGTATGACCCAAATAATATTCCTAACCTACTAACAACTAACTTTAATTTAAATAACAGACTAAATAGCATCACTTACACAAGGCATGCATCAAATAACTACAGGGCTGTGAGAGCTTGAATGTGTAATGAATTACCAATGTGTCTTGACATCTTTCAGTACGGCTTCACTTGCTCCCAACTTGAATCTTGTCGCAAGCAGCTCCAAACGAAGAAGAGTGAGTTTGCAATTTTGGAGGATGAACTGAGGGAAGAAATAAGACATTTATATGCAAAAAAGATTGAATATGAAGTTCAGCTTTGTGATCTCAACTCGAAATTGAATCATTTGGAAGCAACTAACGATGTGAGACTAACGTCGTCAACTTTCTTCCATAAATTAGAGACGTTTCTATAAAACTGTGAAATAATTTATATTTATACAGCATCTGCGGAGAGAGACCCAAGAATTGCTTAAACAATCCCAAGGAGTGAAAGCCGACTCAAATGAATACACAATCTTGAAGGAAACGTTTGGAGTAGAAGTACTTTCTCTATTACCTACTTGCTTGCAATTGGTTCCCATAAATATTTTCTATTAACAACCTTTTTGCACTCTAACACAAACACAAACAATCTAACAACTATTTCTGCAATTATTTGCTATATTATAAATTTAATTACTGTTGACATTTTAATAGTATAATTAACATAAAAGTACCCAAAAAACTAACTCGCACAATACGATAAATTTTTAATATCATAAACGGCTGGAATACAATCTTTAAACATTTCCTTTTTTCTGTTTATCTTTATCTTGTACTTTGCAAGTTGCAATTGCAAATTTAGTAATAATTTTATACTACATGGATTAAATGCGCAATCGGAAAGTGCTTAGGAGTTTTTTCGGCCTAAACTTATGAGATGTTTCCATTCATGAATGAAATTTCTATTACGTAATACAGCCATTGCCAAGTGCTACAAATTAGGCACCCATCTGACATGTTTCTTAACGATCCGAATAACTTGCATCAAAATGGACTATTAAGTGTACTGATCAAAGAAAGAATTGAGAGAATACAGATTATATACAGATAGCGATTTGCAAAATAAGATGTTACCAAAAGTCAAAAAACTTTAAGTCACTGATTTTTCAATGGTACAGAAAATATTTCTATCCATGTTTTTAAACACGATAGATTTTTTTTAAATGGTTGTAACTGGGGGTGATGTCCAAATTCCCATTATATAAAAATTTCCTAAACTAGTACTCAGTACTCAGTGCAGTACACCTGATAGACCCTACTTTGATACAAGTCATTTATCCACATCAGCTTAAAACATGTCAGGTAAGCAATGCAAAATTTATTATACATATTTTAATTCAGTTGCAGTAACCATTTGCTAATATCGCTTTTTAATTCATTGTACATAAGTAGCAAATGTTTTAATTTTTATTGTATTGTGCTATGTAAAATCAATAGGAAATAGCATACATACTTGTACAATGTATTACGCATACATAAGTACAAAACATTTCTATGAGCAATAAAGTTTTAAATTACAATGAATAAAAACTAAACAATTTATTAATAGGATGACTCAACTTGCAGCAACGAGGAAGCTCCTAATGCTATCAGTTTTACTAATTCCTGTTCGATATGCACAATAAACAAGAACTCACTTTATACTGAAATTTCCGCAGCTTTGGTAAGAAAATTTCACCATTATCTACTCACGCAATTTCTGCGAAATAGATCCATGTAACTATAAACATTGCAAAATTGTATTCAACAAGGTAGAAATATATTACCATGTAAATATGACGTAGGTATTATGTTAATATATAAACGTACCTACAATGTTAGTTTACTGTTTCATATGGTAAAGAAATTTACGTTTACTCTGCTTCGAGCGATAATTCTTAGTATAACATTTACAAAATGTTATCACTTGATTCGTAAAATAATAATGCATTGATACAGTCTACAAATAAGCTTCCTGTAATTTAATTCCATGGCAATGTTTTCAGATGAAAAGAGATTCATCGAGCGATAAAGCGAACCTGAGGAAACTCTTGGATATTTTCATAGTGCTGCAACAACTCCGCCAACTCGTGATTTCGGAGTAAGTGAAAAGTTAAGATTTTAATGTATTTTGAATACAAATAAGCCTGTAGTGCATTTCCAGATAGTTTCTGACGAGCATGAGGCTTTAGAGATAGTAATCCGTCGACGCATCAACGGCCGACGGTCGTTGGGATAGGGAAATCAATTTCCTCAGAAACTAAACTGATGCAAGATATCATGCAAAGTGGGCAGGGCTAAAATGGGTTGGAGATATTTCAATGACATTCTGTTTTTTAAAGTTTCGGTAATTTAGAGAAGTGTATCAGGTTTAAGAGTTGTTAGCCCATTAATATCAGGTCACATATACGATGCAATCTACTAGATGCATTCTTGAAGCAGTAAAATTAAGACGGCAATAATTTTTGTGTAAACGATAAAAAAATTATCAGGAGGAAAATACAGTTTTTGTAAATATATGGCCATGCCTAGTTTTATAATGTAAAGGGAGTAAAACGGTTAGAAGGAGTTTTAAGATTGGCGATTGGCAAGTTGTTTGCAAGGCTCGGGTATTTATGATACTGAGTTTTTATTGAGACGTATCTTGGCGTGGTCCTTATTTATAGTTGACTTTGGTAAGCGGTAGGTACACATTAGTGGGATATCCCGGAATTGGTCTCTCTTTCTGTGAATTTCCAATCGTAGTTGTTTTTTCCATGAACTGTCAACCGGGAGTGAGTTGAAGTTGAGTGGAATTGTGTTTGAGCCGAAGGAAGCAGTGGAAGTCAAACGAAATCCCAATGCAATGGCAAGGAGGAGAAGGGGAATAATAAATATATGTGAGTATATTTGATATATATCCGAAAAGTCGGAGAAAAAGCCTAGTTGAGTAGAGGGTGAGTGAGAGCGGAAGAAGAAAGAGGCATTAAGAGTCTCTGTAGTTTAAGTACAGTTTGGCATGCGCTTCTCGCTCCCAGATATATCTCATGTGTAGAAACACCGAAAGCGGGTATGTTGTGTGTGGAGAAGAGAAGCAGCCTCCGAGAACCGAATCCGAGGACGGCGTCTGCTGATCTTGTCTCGTTGAGCAGAGCCCGGCGGTTGAGGACTCCTCCAGTTCAGTATTGAATCGCATTGCCATCGTCGGTCTTCTCAGCTCCTCCAGTTAAATATTCCTTCATTTGTTTGTCATGTTGGTCTTGTAAAAGCTTTTCGGTGATTGTTTCCTGTGAGGGATTCGACATTTTCGTTCATCATGGGAAATTGCTTGAGTCCTCATGGGTGAGTTTTCATGAATTTACTTTGACTTAATATTCTCATTTCTCAAAGCTCTGCCATCTCCAACAAAATATTCTTATTCTTCTCACTGTCTGACTCACTCGACCGAGTGACAACAAATGAATCAAATAGTACATCTCCCCGTCCTTATCACTTCTTTTATGTGCAACGTAGTGCTAACTATTTCATAGCCAACACTTTCAAATTATTTCTTTTCTCCGTACTATCTCTGCAGGAAAATAAAAACACCATCCAGGGCATAATATCTCAAAACAGACATTACTCCGTGAAAGAACACTCTAAACAACTATCTGCGCCAGAAAATTCACTCATTGTGTCATCTATCAATCCGATACGAGTGATAACCTTTTTATGGGCTCACTTCCCAACTATCCTTTTTTAGGTTAGAAATCCTTACCGCAGACTCAGATTGGGTTTTAACAATTAAACAGGGCATTTAGCTCCTCCAAGTGTTCTTTTCTCATGAAAATTGTGTGGTTTTGGTTCTTGAGGTCTAACGTGTAACTACTATTTGTTTTTTTGGCACTTGATTTTCGGATTCTATGTGCTCTTCTATTTTATAGGTATTAGGTAGGCCTTCATTGTGCAGCTAGAAGCCCTCGCTTTTCCTCAACTCACTCTTTCCCTTTCATAGCCAACATTATAGTGGAAAAGCAAGTTCATGGATGGAATGCAATGCACGCTTTTACTGGAGATCCGTCTGTCCGTGCTCCCGAAATGTGTAGGAGCAACTACTACTATATAGGGAAATCGATAATTTGGTTCATAACTTGGGGAGAGAGAAGATCTTCACTTTTCTGTAAACCGTTATAACCCCAGCAGAGAAGAGAACAGTTTCTACGTGTGTGTAAATATGTACCTACCATAGAAATCTAAAGTACCTCCTATAGTACACTTTGGTATGCACTAGACATATATAAGGGATCTCCCTACGATCTCCCGACCTACGGATAATATTATATCATGGTACTCACCATCCTGTCAGTTCCAACTTTCCAGCAAAACATTCATGGATATCTTCGTGTCCTCTCTATTAGAATTCAAGTTACGACTCAACTGACATTCAAAATACACTCCTTTGATGAAAAATTCCAACTGCAGATAATCTGCACTATAGCACCAGTCAAAAACAATAGACAGACTAATTTCTCCGCTCGCATAGTAGACACTCACTTTTAAAGACTATCTACTCGATACACGAAAACTTGTTCCCGAATTTATCTATCTCTCTTTAATTATGATCTATATGCACTACAGACTACAGATAGATGCTGATACTCGATTGTGCAGTAAAGTATTTGATAAAGCACTACATGTTCTACAAACTATTGTACATTATATCTAGATAGTAGATAGACTTTAGATGACGTGACTTTTTTATTCTATTCAGCTACACAAACACAATGCATTGAAATGAAAACTCGTCGCTTTCTCTTTCAAATCGACACCCGTGCTATTATGTCACTCGGTCCCAAGCAGAAAAACCGATAGGATGCTATAGGAATACTGATAAAATATTTGTATTGTTTCAAATTACACTCTGCAATAGATTATTTACTAAGTGCTGATATTATATAGTAAGTGTATCGACGGTCGGAGGAGGATCAGGTTAATATACATAGACTCCAACCCAACTACACAAAACTATGCTAGAGAGAACGAATAAGTAGACAGGAGACAACTTACTTCTTTCTAGTCTACCGTCCATAGCCATGGAAAAGTATTTTTTTAGCTTTTTATGGGAAGGTAGCGTGTCATTGGCGGGTGTTTGTATTCTGTCAAAACACGACAAGTCTGTAGTCACAAGCAGTTGACATGACAGTTCATTTAGTGTCTACAGTGAACACAGCGAGAACTTCTCTCGTGATCTATACTGTATAATGCAAATGTAAACTGACAATTAGCTCAAGTCACACATGTTCTTTTCTAATTGCATTCTAACTTATCAGATCTGAAATGGGTCCTCCTTTATTTGATACCAGTAGTACAGACACGTTATATGAGTCACTGGAGATAGGGGAAAGAGCTTTTGCAACCCTGAACCATAGATACACGTATTAAAAATAAGTGTAATACTATCATCTGCAATTACGCACTCGGCAGAGCAGGGAAGCCAAGTCAATGTCAGATTGACAGAGTGCAGAAAAACAGTTCAGTTGTACATTACAGGGTTGTTTACCTACGTGTACAACCGTACAACTCTTACACAAACAAATGTCAGCAGAATAAGTAGATTATCTGATGAAAGAGATAAGGACCTCTTGTTGTCACTTTATATTTATGCGAACACTATGTATGACGCAACTTCATACATAACTTAATTAATAAATTGAGAAGAACAGTAGACACAATAAATTGAGCGTATCCATTTCTACATGGCCAAAATAATCCTTCAGGTGTGTCGATGTTTATTTTTGCAACCTTTTTTATCTTATTACCTACGTGATAAGTGAATCATAAATATTGTATGACGATAATTGGCTGTAGAAGTATTTTTCAGCGACAATTTGGGATTGGATGTTGTATTGAGAGGCACTAGGGAATAACCAAAGCCAAAGCCGAGACTTTCCGCCGTACTAAAAGAAAGTTGATGCGGGTCTTGTCTTGCTCTACTTTCTTACGAATTATTGTCACTTCTTGTCAAGTTGACTTCCTCATGTTTTTCTGCAGTTACTCTACACACACATTTAGTACATTCCCAAGCAAGCTCTGGGCGAAAACGTAACTTAGTCCGTCAGAAGTGGCATCTAATATTTATTTCCTTTATCTAAACAATAACATTTCTTCAGACTGTCAAGTCCCATTCTCATTATAAATATACCTGCCCCATTTACGAACAAAAAAGTAATGTTCGACGTAGTGAGACTAAAGGTATCTAATTCACTTCCCCATGATTAGTTTACAAAACTTGCGACGGCTCGTCTGTCTTACGTTTACGCTACAACGTTTGTTTGTGCCTTACACTGTTAGCTATACTTACCTTTACTTGTGTGCCACACTCTTCATAATTGACTGTGACTTGTTTCTTTGGAAAAGACTTTTTCTGAGAGAAATGGTAATTGGAAGGAGAATTAGTCTGTAGAAGGTATTCAAGTAGTTCACAGGATCATGAGACATTATTGCATTGAGGTAAATTACCTTCTCAGCAACCTCGAACTAACATTGCAGAAAACCCGTGGAGAACGACACAGGGGCTTTTTGGCTAGGAAAAAGTGTTTTTGCAAGATAAGTTCGCATATTGTAATATTGTTTTAAATGTACATGCACTCTAATGATGAAACGGTAAAAGGCATAGGTAGAACACAGGGCTAGAAACAATGCAATTACTGGCTTTAATTTAATTTAATTCATAAACATAGCCTATTTTAGTGATTTAGGTTTATTCAGAGCACTGCTTGTAATTGTATCAGTCATTGGTCAAATAGGTACTAAACGCTTAACAAAGTTGCGTCAAAAGATATTTTCAGGCAAGACAAAATATTTCTATCCACTAAAATCATACAACATACAGAACTAATATCTTAAGATCTTGCTTTTACGAGGCAAGGTGAGAAGTATGAAAACTAATGTATTATAGTAGATAAAGCTTCAAAGTTGTCGGCAAGAGCCTCCTGACTGATCCAGCTCAAGACATTTAATTTTGGGCTTCAGGTTCGATCGATAATGCAAAATCCGATTTCTCAGAAAAGTTTGATAGCAATTGGTGAAGCATTGTGGCCTTCTGTGGGAGGATTCTGATAATGTATTGGTTTTTAGTTTAATATTATTTAGTCGAATTTATGTATTTATGTCTGAGGCAGGTGAACAATGTATCATTTTTTGATATTTCTGATGCAGCTTGAGAATAAAGCAATAATTTGATTTGAGTACTCTCACAATACCCTACTTCCCTGAATCCCTACTTAAAAGGGCATACATTGCGACTACTATAATATTATATTAAAAGTCGGTCTATTTGGCCAATTCGGCGACAGGGCAAGACATTAATTCAGTTGGGGATTTAAAATGCTGTGGTAAACTACCATGTATTTGAGTGAAAACCCTAGAACAGGGAGTCCATTAGAGCGTTTATTAGAACCCGGCTTTTTAATAGAACATTCACGGTATATACTTTTTGACCCAAAACTGATTTAGTAAGTTGTAAGAATTTAACAATGATTTAATAATACAATACTGAAAATGGTTGAGGAAACAAGTTACTTTTGCCGTTAAAATAGCAGATTCATTTTGCCATAAATTTAATTTGTATTAGAATTTGTGTATTTTAGAATATAGAATTTTTATTCCCGTTTAGAATGTCCGCTATTTATATTCCATGTATTTGGCCTTCTAATTCTAAATCTCTGACCTTGAGGAACCCTATAGTCTTAGAGGCATATCTCAATAGAAAAATATTTTAAGCTCCATATCTGATGTCTGAATATTCGTGAGAGTGCATTTACAAATATATGTATTTGTTTTATTGTGTGTTGATGTACCTACCTCTTTGAGTAAATAAGAGCTCATCACATCGTGTTTGTTCTCAACGGAAATGAAATGATTAATGGGCTTAGCTACCTTAGCGCAGATTTACTTTATGTATGGATTTATGGGTATATGTATGTGTATAGGCGTAGGCGAAAGAAGTTTTCGTAGGTCTTTTTATTCCCTCCTGTTATTTCTATTCTGTACTTTAGATGCGATCAGACGGAAAATGTTAGAAAAATAGACACGCTAGGAAGCCAGACAAGAAAACTTAGAAAACTATGAAAGACATGCTAGTTTGAAAGAAAAAGAATTACTAAACTGCTTATCCTGTGAAGAAAATAAACAAAAGGAGAAAAGCAAATAAAAGGCTCTCGTTCGACTTACAAGATCAAAGTCGTATAACGTTTGCTTATGTTTCAGTATTTAAGTAACTGAGAAGTTAAGAGAAACTCAGAGTGATTCCATCAAGGGTTTAATTACTATCAAGGAAGCATTAACTTGTATTAAATTCTAAGGATTATGTTATCATACTTGAATCAAAAGCAGTTTCCGCTGTATTTTATTTTCTAGTACATTGAATGCGTATCCAGTTATTCAATCCCAATCTACAAATGGTGTTAACGAAGAAGGATTTTTGTTGTTTTATGCCCGTAGAAGTGGATATAATTAAAATGAAACAAGGGAAGGAAATTGTGATAATTGGGTCATTGATAATTATAATTCTGTCAAAAAAGAGTTCGTGACTAAATCAAAGGGTTTATTAAGTCATCTTGTGCCGGGGATGTGTTGATGAAACACTTGTAATTAGTAGATACAAGCTAATGAGCAAATATAAAGTTGACAGCAGTATTTATAATAAGTCATGGAAGAGTAGGTAGGTTTTCATGAGCACTAATTAATATAAGTGATTGAATTAGTTGGGAATGTTTGAGTAGAATGTTGCAGCCCGGTTATTGTGGTACTCGGGATATAATTGTGTAATAAAATAATGGAGGTTCGTCAGCTAGCTCTTTTTGAGCTGTGTAAGTACACAAGAACATCGGAATTTAATTTGCTACTAATTTAAGCTAACGTTTGTACCTATTGCAAAGTTAATTAACACTTAGGAATTTGTTTACTTATCAATAGTAGAAGAGAAACATTTGCTTTACTGGGAACTTCAAAGACAAGGACATGTTGCATAATACTAGTATAATTATGTACAGACAGGACGTGCATAATAGAATTTACTTTCCGTTTCTTTGATGTGGCCCAGTAAAGACGCTAATGTTTAAAGTTCTTAAGTTGGGGAAAGTGCTCGAGAACAGAACAGAATTACAAAAGATTTGAGACAACGAGGGTTTTCTTGGAATGGGATGCTCTCTCAAATATTCTTGTGATGTAAAAATGTAATGGGGCATATATATAGCTAATATCAGAATGTATTCTTGCTATTGGGAGGGCTTGGTGAGGATAATGTGCTAAAGTTTACGATTAGTGCAGTGGAAACACATCTGGTATGTGTACTGTCGCATTGCACGTAAACGCTAAACGATGAAATGAGTCTCTATTCAACTCGGCCTGCTTAGTGTTTCTGTGGATCGGTGTGGATGTTGAGATTATTAGGGAAAATCTGTGTTTAGTTTCGTCTTTCTGGTAAAATTAGACTGTTCAAGCATCTTTTAGGAGAATGGACTCCGTATTATTAGGTAGATTAGCCATGAACGACACACCTCTCAAAGTATCTGTTACTTGTTAAAGAACTTGAGCCCACAAAGCCACGGGAAAAGGAGAATGGCAGCGCCAAAGCCTATACACCCTCCACTCCATCCACTATTAATGCCATTTCAGTAGAAATGGCAAAATTACTAATGATTACCCTTGTATGTATGAATAATTAACATAGGAAAAGGCCAACTGTTTGCTCTGCTTTATTTACAATTATGTTTTATTTATTAGGCCCACTATACACCTAATCTCCTATATGTTTCTAGTAATTTCACTTAACTGCGAATAAGTATAATGTATTGATAGCTGTCATAAAAGGGAAAATACAAATTGGCTAATTAGTAATGAGCCGTATTGTATTCTGCACTAATTGATACTAAACACTCTGTTCACTGGCGAGAAGTTAAATTCTTGTTTTTAATAATTCAGGTCGTCCAATAACCCTGAACCAATTTTCATCGAGGAAACTCTACCAGCGGTTGAAAAAGCAGTTTCCGAACCAGAGGTACTAGAAACGAATAACGAGATTTTGAAAGCGCAGCTAACTCAAAATGACATTGATACAGCCAGAGAAGAAGTTGTTCGGAGGATCAATGAAGAGCTAGCTGAATTCCGAGAGCAATTGAAGATGAGTCAGGAACTTTTTCATGCCCTGGTAACAGAAAATTACATTTTGCAATAATCTCGACGAGATGATAGTTGAACCAACTATATTTTATATTTTGTTTTTGTCTGTGAACTAGAGCAACTCGGCTCAAAATGTCAACGTGACTCAATCATGTCCCTTGTTAGCTGAAACGGAAAATCCGAAATTCGTAGACTGCTCAACTCAAACTGCTGTGATAAACGAAAATCAACATTCTTCTTTCTATCTTACTAACAATTGTCATGACGTGGATAATGACATGGATGGGCAGGACGAAGATAAACTAAGTGACGATATCAGGTTCGATCTTTCGCAAACTCTTTATCGTTATACACTCTCCACATTGAATTGGCTCAATGATTAACCCGGTTTGCACCAGTAGATACGCCAAGATCATTGGTACATGTAACATGATAACATTATTATTTTTGTGAGCTGCTATTTTAGCACATTGCAAACAAAGTCTCATTTTTCTTAGAATTAGACAGAATCTCATAGGTCTTTTGTATCGGAACAAACATTGTGATGTCATTCCAAATCCATTCCACCCAGTTTTTTCATCTATTTCGATTTTGTGAATATATTATTTATGTATGTAAAAAGGTTCGTTTCCATTTTTGCTGAAAATCCAACTGTTTACTTACTTTCCCAACATTTTCTGATTTCCAAGATCAGGGAACGTCTGTCACAGCAAATGCCTGTTAAGTTATTTATACTGAATCTGTACTGATGTAGAGCCCGTTTCAATGTAAATACACGCCATACAAACAGAATCCTTTTCGGAAACTGTAAACAACGAACTTTTCCATTTGCTTGTATATCTAAGGTGCAATTCATTTACAAGGCTACAGCTTTTTTGGTATAAATTTTTTGTAGCCTTTGATTTGGTATGTGCATGTCTATTTTAGTTCTATTTTCAATGTCCAAGTTGTGTTTTATGCATCTCGTTAATCTTGTGCCATGTATAGTTACTATTTACCTTGTACATAAATTCATGCTCAATACAATTCTCAAACAGACTTTTTTCTTTTTAGCGTCTTGTGCTTACATATCACATAATACAAATAAATTGACCATTCTTTCTGCAATTCATGTTTATCTCGAGTTAGCCTTAGAAATAGTTCTCTCCGCGTGACTCTGTTTTTCTATCCTTAAGCTTTCAACGATTTAAAATCATCGTCTGACAATTACGTAATTCCAGATAAAACTAGATATCTAAGTAGGTGATAAAAGATTCAGCAAAATCCATGTGTTTCCCAACCACACTGACATTAAATATGGTGAGACAGGACAGGTAAGAATTATTGAATGGGCACAGACAGTTATAGCGTGTACCTAGTCTTAAACAGATCTTTACTGACAAACAAAATAAATGAGTTTGGCTCAACAGATAGATGAGTCCGTATATGGAAAGGAAATTCACAGCAAGGAATAACGTTAAGACAAGAGAGGAAAGACAGGCAGGGGTAGACCAGAGTTGAACATTTCCTCTAAAAGTTATATGCTACAGTCAGCAGCAAGCAAGCAATAATGAAGCGTATTACCATTTGTCTATAAATGGAAGCCGGTGCTATTATAGGAAAAGGAAGGCCATAATAATATACATAACATACCATGTTAGGTAACTTAATTTTAGAATCTCCACTAACTCATTACTCACACTGCCATACATATACCCTATATGCTCTCAAAATAATTATAGTACCTCCGCCAGAGTAGACAGTAGCTTATAGAAAACTCAATCTGAATTACATAACGTTTTTCTGAAGCTTCATGCTACTGTGCGTATATGTAGCTACTTCGTAATAGTATCATCATACACGCTTAAAACCATGAATCAATTTTGCAGTCGACTTTGACGTATTAATTACTAAAAAAATATTTCCTGTGTATTATGTTGCATCACAGTGTTGGAAATATTAAAATAGTACTGCATAATATTTCTTGGTATAGTATTTGTTAGAATTAGGTATACTCGGTAGTTATATTGTAATTATGTTTCGAAATTTGAACCGTCTATGAACTAGGTATATGTACCTATGTGTATTGTAAGGAAGCTGCGTGTATTCACAGACGATTTGGTAATGTGCTAAGTTTGTATGTAGTGTATGCACGTGAACCCGTCATAGAAAACATAAAGAGAATTGCCTATGAGTGAGTAATGGGCTTTAAAACAGTTATTTCATTCATTCAGTCTTTGCTGACATTGCTTTTGGTTAGCTACTATAAATAAAAACGGAGCAGAAAAGTGTTTTTACTATGCAGAGTAAGCGATGCACTTGCTGGCCGCCTTTAGTGAATATGTAAACTGATCTGGACCTCAAATCTCAGAAAAACTTTTAAAACTGCAAGCTAAACAAAACTTTTGCTATCGTAGAAAATATCAAAAACTCTGTCAGGGTCATTTCCTCTGTGAACTGTGAAAATGGCTGTTGCATAATTGCAGTACATAAGTAAGTAGTTGGTTTTCTTCAATAAGTATTCCCTTTTATTGTAGCGTTGACTATACTAAAATCCAAGTATGTAATTGGAACAGAGGTATCGTTCCATGTTATCATGTGATGCTGTAAAGTAGGTGAATATACACAATTATTTAGTGGAGGCTAATGGAGACAAATCAATATAGTACTGGCTACCACTATATGAGATATAGCAGTTAGGTAATTACTGCTGCTAATTATCTTCGTGTCGCGCGTTTAAGTATTTATGGATGCCTGAACGTTTAATGTCAATAGCAAGTTTAACGATAAAGCCTTCCAGAAGAGTGCCTATTTAAACAACGAATCTCCTATTATAGTTCTTAAGATCATAAATATAACAATGTAAATTTGACATCCACGTTTAACAGTCTTTTTTGAAGTTACACAAATGCCATGCTAAAAGCCATCCTCTTTTCGGAGAGACGCAAGTGCAATTTAAGTGCTAAACTAAACACTAGAAAACTTCTATGTGCATTCTGCATCATTATTTCTAGTTCTCTCTCGTTGTATTAAGTAACATCATGCCAGGCATGAGACAATGAACAGCTCCATTTCTCAATGTTGCATGTAGCCACTATAATATACCTGTCTTATATCGTCTACGGGTAGTGGGAGGGTACCTGCTATACTTACCAACTAAATACTCATTCTAGGCCTATCTATATAACATTAACATTGAGAATAATATGTACTTCCCCCAACTATCCACTTCAGTGATTTTTGGCTTACAGAGTCACACAAAGTCACAATTACTTCTATTCATCCTCCCTACTCCCTACTATGTAATACAACTCGGCCGTTGAGGATTCCACACTCTTTCATGTACAAGTCAAATACACAGATAGCAGTATAGAGACTAGAGACCAAAATGATTCAAAATTACCAACCCATACGATCTAAAACTAGTTTTAACAGACAAAAGATATTTTTACTTGGATAGATTCTGAATAGGTAGTTACATAGAATGGGAATAATTCACTCTGAAACGGAACATCTAAGTTAACCGTTGTCTTCAGACTTAAGACATCCATACAGACTAAGACACACAGCATTAAGAGGAATATTTCACACAGAAAAATTAATTTAAAAGCATGTTCTTCGTGTTTTATTACACATTTTTACAGTTCTTCTTGTTTCAGCTTTTAATAGTCCACGGCACAGGGTACTCATTTAAATATGAATGTTGATAACATAAGTTATTTAATATTTCATGTCTTTAGTTTTTCGTTCGTGGGCTTTTACCTTTGACACGACAGCGTAGAACTAAAGTTAATTTAAAACTTTTGCCTCTAACTTTGGCCATGTTCCATTTTATTTTAGGTATTTACTTTTGCAAATAAAATTGCATGTCATTTTCCTTAATTATCTGGGCCACCGCGCATACCTCGTGAGTGAAACCATTTCATTTTCGCATACCTAAATTCAAAATAATATGCAGGAGTTGTGAGTTTTTTTCCAAATGACAATCTGTGGATAAATTGACCCGATATTCCTCTCTGCGATTCTGTAATATTAAAAACAAACTCCTGTAGATACCTATCTATAACCTAACTGCACTTAACGAACTTGAATGCGTACAGTCGCTAGTCTCAGCCGTCAATACACAAGACATACCAACCTTCATAATATTCCACAACAGTTCTGGCCTCTATGCCATCCCAATTCCTCTTAACAAGGAGTAAAGTGAATGTAGGTAGGTATGTAGCTGATATGTAATGTAAGATATATTTTATTATATTATTATATTCAATGAAATAATGAGAAATTGTATAAGAGATGAAGTATCTTACGAAAGAGGAGAATCATAAACTGAACAACTTCCACTATAAACTACTTCTCGACTACCTATTTTAACATGTAGGCATACTGCAAGAATGGTCAGAAGAGATGGTATAAGTATAAGGTAGTATGCTAAGTGTAATGTACTGTAGATGTTGCTGGCTAGCAGCCCAAACAGCCTAACTAGCCAAGCACAAATGTTTAGACCTCTGACACAGCCCCTGGTGATTTCAATAATAATCTGTTGGGCAAAACAACTCTTAGGGACCGAGAAGGGAAAGGGGTAGCCAAAAGGCCTCTTATTATTTATAAAATAGGCTTAAAATAGACTAAATCCTATTCGGGGGTCAAAAATCGGTAAAAATGGTCTTCGACGTTTCTGTCAGTTTCCTTTAGGCTACTTGGTCGATGCGTTTTACAGCGATAGCGCATCCGCCGTGGGGAATAAAAAGTTGTCATATTTTTTAAAACACGAACCACATATTTTCTGAGGGGGTAACATGGCCCCTTTTCCCCAAAAGGCCCTACAGTTTTCAAAATTAAAGTTTTTGGAGTGGGAGAAATACATGGAGATTTGACAAACTCGTCTCGTTCTCTTTCGTATGAAAAAGTAAAGTAAATCGGAACACGATACCCCCTGAAGGATTTTGTCCTGTATTTTTAGAGGTA
>JABASH010001321.1:0-27447 GCA_019776445.1 Tomocerus maximus | reverse complement strand
TTGGAGTTTGAAAATTAAATATACATGTACATAAACGTTACACATAAATTATCTTGGTTACACATACTCTATGTATTATGTAATAACTACATGTTTCGTTTGCAAAAAAAGCTCATATACAGTAGCTCCCAGAACACTTGTCATTTATAGCTAGCTGAAACATTTTGCTCTCCCTTAAAAACAGTTACAGTATTCCCAAACCCCCAGGTCGCCTAGCGTTGAAGTCGTGACCCTTAGCCATATACACTTAAGCTCTACTACGCTAGCCTCGCGACTTGGCAAAAATATTAAATTTCTTTATGCTTGCAGCTTAATGGATCCATTTTATATGAATTTTCTTTTTACTGATAGCACAACCAACCGACAGGATGCGATACGACAAATTATTTTTAGTGCTATCTACCCAATTTGACTGAAATTGACGAAAACGAGACTTCAGAGGATAGGTCCGAGGAAATTCTCAAAGAGGATATGAAATCATAAATACGCTAAAGGAATTATAGCGAAATGTTCAATACTTAGAGATTTTTAGAGTTAGAATTCATTTTGTTACAAAATCATAGAATTATCGATCTCATTTACAACGGGAAGCAGCTTGGGTCTCTGATTTAATATTTCTGGCTCCCTACGCTTACGTTAGTGTCAATCTAAGGTTAGTCTCCTTCCTTGGGAGTTGGTAATATTTGTATATTACTTTCGTTAGTTTATTTGCAAAATATACCTATACCGCTATACCTGCAATTTTTTTGTGTACACAACTTTCTCATAATTTTTATGCGTATAGGTATACAAGATCGTGCTAAAGATGAGAGATGCTTCGACAATTAAAATTGCAATTTGATTGCACATGATAACAGTAGTATCCTACGAGTGTAAAGATAAATTAAAAATCTTCCCACATTAATACTGGATTTTTTTGTACTTTTTCCTAATATTTTTCCGGTTCGGCGGTTCTTATAGTAGAAATGTCAAACTAATTCGTTATTTGTAAAATGTATAGGCCAACCTCCTAATTTACCCTACTCGTTCGTGTCGTGTGCAGTTGAAGTGTACTCGAAATGTTCGAGTTTATAAAATTAATTATAGTTTATCTCACTATTATTTGCGCTGTTACTTTACTTTTATTTGATTTCTACTATGCACTTGCAATTGTAACTATAAAGAACAGAAAAGAAGATCTATGTACTAGAGAGTTCATTTACTTCTAGAAAAGTACAATGCATATGTTGGTTGTATAATATTTGAATTCTAATGAATCAAATTTTCACAAGATTTTTTAACTTATTTGTACCAGTGCGATCCAATTTTGATTTATGGCTTCTTTGAAAATAACGAGGCTTGTAGAGCCATTTCACAAGAAAATTTGGTTATTATTACACAAAATTATTAGTGAGTAAAGTTTAATATTTTATATTTTTGTTATATACTACAATTTACAATACAGAAGTCAAGTCACGGTCAGAAAACAGCGCCGACCGAACATGACTGACATAAGTCACAACGGTTTAATCGAAAATGGAAAGAAAATTCCAATTGCTGTGCAGTAATAATTTTCATAATCAAAAAAAATTGCTGTTAAATTGTCTTGTAAGACTGCAGATAAGTTTTCCATAATACATGGTAGTCATTATTTAAATCTTACATCTTGTCAAAGATGCATGATCCGTTATGATTATGATCTGAACTGAGTGTTTAATGTCGATATACAATTATAAGATTAATACAATAATCAGTTACATGTTACATTTTACAAAATTAGTACGTATTATAACGTTTAATAAATCACAGGAGGTACATACAAGAAAATGTTTTATTGATGTTTTAGCTCGCTCGGCCCAAGAAAGCGAGCTATCAGAATTCCTTATGTTACGAAATTCATAATAATAATAAATAAGTATGAACCTATTGTAGGTACATATTTAACTGCATTGAAATCGAATTGTGATGTCTTTGTTACTGAATTTTAATTTTGTGCGTAGCTTATGAATGACATGTGAATACGTTTTAACTCCGTCTGAGCCTAGCTCAGTGTCTCATTTTCTGTATTTCAAAAAATCTGAGTAGTTTGACGGCAATAATATGATATTCAATCTCTTAGTTAGAGGGGTAAAAAAAACCCCAACTTTTGTAAAGGAATTTCCTAACTTTCCATCTATGTACTACACTCAATTATTTATGTCCAATAGTCTAGCATGACGTATATTTTTTGGGGGAAAAAGTTGAAACGAAATATAGTGAAAGCCAGTGGAAGCATGATTTTGATGACTGTCGTCCAGAGGAATCCCGAAAAGATGATCTCCATGGAAAGTAGGAAAAGTACTCAGATGTGTTATCATTCTCGTTATTTTTAAAACTACTGAAAGATAATCACCCGAAATCAATTGGAACATATTAAAAGTATCCCAGAAGAAGAGTATAAAAGGGTACAATGGCTGATAATAACTTACAATTGTCTGCTATAGTCGTTATGTTTGTGCTTCTTTTAATGTTAATAGCTTTTCAATATTTTGAAGTATTCACGTATCTCAGTGTGCTTCAATTCCAATACATTCTGGTAGTGTTTTTTGTGAATCACTGCTACATATTCGCCACATTTCTGTATATTGTATGGGGAACGATCGAGACTGTGTTGGAAATCTTTGCAGTTCTCATCTATAGAGCATTGTACTCGATTTGCTTATTCTCGTTGACCAGTTTCTTTTCCTTGTGGACTTACACAATTTTTGTGCATCGAC
Source organism: Tomocerus maximus (assembly GCA_019776445.1). Classification (NCBI taxonomy): domain Eukaryota; kingdom Metazoa; phylum Arthropoda; class Collembola; order Entomobryomorpha; family Tomoceridae; genus Tomocerus; species Tomocerus maximus. Next base: position 24,712 of record JABASH010001321.1, on the reverse strand, counting down.
AAGCAATTTTTTCCTGGCTGGGGATCTATCAGACGCTTGTGAACTTGGATGACATACTTATCTTCTTAGGATTTCCGGGAGTACAATTTCTCGGCATTCGACACCAAAAGTATCGTTTCCAAGAAAGAAAAGTGGATTTTTCTGGTAAAAGTGAACCACGTAGAGATATTTTAAATCGATACAGCTATTAGCCAATCTGCATCATAAAAGGTAGTATTACTATGTCTGAACTTGGTTTTAAAGAATGTGTACTTGTCATTGACTTATGTGAATGTCCAATCGTATGAAATTAACTTAATCCATGATTTGTGCTTCAAACATTTTCGCATCTTTACTACACATACCACAGAAAAGTTGTAAAGTTAATAGTAAGTAGTTAATTGCGTACTTGTACCATATGAATGAATTTAATTAAAATACAATAGTTGAATCACAATGTACATGTAGTAAGTCTAGTAAGTACACTTGAGTTGTCACAAACGAAAATCTAATAACGTATAAATGTACGTTAACATTTATGGTAAATCAATGCAGTCAACACTTATGATGTAGTACATATAATATATACTATGATTCTAATTCTATGTGATGCTGATTAAGATTAACAATATAATTTGTTATGTAATTTTATTAAAGATTGAACTCTAATGTGCAATTAATGTGTTCTCGTTTTTGAAATAATGATTTAAAGATTTAAAGAACCCTAACCTTTCCATGGAGTAATAACACTAGCAGAATGCTATTTGTCGACGCATATTTTTTGCATAGATTCTGAAAGATGAAAGTTAGTTGCCAATTCAAGGGATCTTTTTTCATGGTAATAGTATAACTTCTTAAAAGGGTGTATATAGTTTATCCTGTGTCGATATGGGATATTTAAAGATGCCATTACACACTGTCAGGTCATTATGTCATTAGTATGTAGAGTATGTGTATTACCAAATGGTCGACGTCTATACGTAGTATCATATGAAAATGAATATTTCCAAAGCATTTGCAATTGCATTCGACAAATTAATATTATTCCAATAATACAAACTAACAGTTAGATTCACGGAAATAGATGTGTAAGGCTATATTTTAGAATAGGCACAAAGGCAATTACTGTAATTGTCACAAATGCACTCATCCCAGTTCCAATGCTCCAACTCACACTTGACTGAGAATTTTGGGTTTCCCACTAGGAACATACGGGTCTTCTTTCTTTCCATTATAATCGTCTAATTTGATGGTTTTCATCAGGTACACTGCAATGCAAACAAACACGGACAGGTAAAATGTTAACCATATAAAGACATAACAGTAAATATCATCATATATTAGTCTAGATATAAGAGCGTAGTATTAGCATATGGATATGTTTTATTTTTACACTTAAGCTGTCCCTGTTGCCCAGAGCAGAGACAATGTCCTTCCTTAGTGTCGCAACCACCTGAACTGTAACGATTTTTCCTACAAAGAAGATAACAGTAAGCAGAAGTCGCGTCGATATCTTCTGTACAGCTTAAAGGAACTCTGGGAAGAAGCTGTTCTTTAGCTTCGGGATGTCTGATTTGTCCGGAATCTGCTATCACGTCTATTTCTATCTTGTCCGGGTCGACAGTGAAATCTGAAAAAATCCATATTTTTCAGATTATGTAATTAACACTATAATCACTTGTTAGTGTAGAAAATACCTACTTTGCATTTGAGCGGACGAAAAATGAGAAAACTGAAGAAGAAAGAAAACGAAAACGTGTATCTGTAGAATCATTTTGGTTTGAGCGGAGTCTTTAATTAATTCTGCCGATACATTCTGTTTGAAAAAGGAAAATCTACAAAATACGTTGTAACACAGTAACACTGCCAGTGAACATTTGAAATTGTAGCATGTAGACTTGTCAGTGCAGCACACAAAGTATAGGAAATACTTTCTAGCTTCATTAACTCTCGCACTCACTCTCCTGCTTTGCCTTCCACTGAAAGATGAGTCAGTGGACAAGTACATGCAGTGAATACATTTTCTAACAATCTGCCTAAGTGAATGATGTCTAATGGCTAATATATTTTTCTCAATGCCACACATGCACCTTGTACAGATCATAAAATTTACAGCAAATAGCATATAATATTACTGCACTGCCAATGCCTATATCCTATAGTGTAGTACTTTGTGCACCTCTATATCTGTAGCTCCTAAATCTCTCGTATTATACTACCACAAGTGAAATTATCTTTACCTACCTTCAATTAGTAGCTCAGGATGTAATAACATGAATATTATTGTTCTCCACCATTCTACCACATTAACATTTATCACATGTCTGCGAGAGTCCTTTTCATACCATTTCATGCGAGAATCGTGAACAAACAAACCATTAGCCAAAGTATCTCAAAATAAATCAGAAACTGGGAACTTTATCTCATACCTTGATTAAATGCTATACTACAAGACAATGCCTCCACAAATGCAGGATACAATATCACTACCTATAAAATTATAACAACTCACCACTACGTTGGAATATTAAATTATGTTTGCTGAGTATAAGCCGCAGTAGTACAATGCTTCTATATTGTCTATATACAGCTATTACATTGCATTTATTCCGATTTGACAATCGCAATGTGATATGCAGTTCATGTAACCAGTAAACAAAGAGAAAGTTTACAAACAGGTAAGTATAAATGAATTAGTTTGCCATGTATGGGCAATAGGCTAAGGGTTAGAATTCTAAATACAAATAGTAAATCATCTGCGCGAGTGCATAATCACTTATTGTGCTTTTATCTCAAGAAATTACAGACAGACGTGCTTTATCTGTATTTCTGTGATACAACACAATAATGTGGGAAAGGAAAACGCACCTTGTCTATACCTAAAATGCCTCAATAATTGCAATGTGAGCTAACTAACAGACGAACTGTATAGAAAAGACGAACAAATCTACCAATAACTAGCAATAAATTATTTCTTATGTATAAAAATATTCCTGTTTTATAAAATTGTAATTAATAATGTGCAATTATATTATGGTAGGTATTTATTTACTTGCTTTTATGCGTATCACATTTATTATCATCGTGCAGATATGTAAGGTATGCCTACACGAACTCTGAGAGTAAATAATTTAGTGCCTATACAAGACAGAATCTAATGAAAACAATATGGAAAAGTGGGAGTGCCCCCCCCATCCTAGGATGGGGCCTTTTAGTCTGGCCGATTGGAGTTGTAGCCTATTTTACTTCAGTAGTTATGATCACTTATTATTATTATTAAAACACAGCTTTGCCGGAGCTGTCCGCAATTAGTGTATGTAAATGACAACTCAAGTATTTGGTCAAATTAATGTTTGCATCTAAATGTCCAGTATTCCTTGCTGATCAGTGTGTATAGTACAAGTAGTTATAGGCTTAAGACAAACGGTGATTCATAACTGTTTAGAATCCGTAGTAATCCCTGATGTTTGTCGGATCATTATAGAAACTACAACAATGGAGCACTGGAGCAGTACTTGAAGGAAATATATAGCCAACATTTTGTTCAGGCTGCTCATCATATACACTGGCACTGAGATTATTATTCCCTTAAAGGTTGTTTCATAACGGGTAGAAAGGTAGCGGTATTTTATTTACTCTACTCACCTGCTGCAAATGCAGTCCAGTTAAAGGGATATGGTTATGACTTTGACTCTTTTCAAGGGCTATTTCTGTTGGACATGTCTTCCTTTATATTTAGCTTGACCTAGATTCGAAACAACGGATGAGGACCACATTACGAACAAAAATAAACGCACAAGTTGATATAAGAGATGTACCTGTTCACTTCCTGATTCATTCTCTAGACTTCCGACTCTGTGAGGAAATCTTTGGCTGTCCATTTTACAGCCTAGTTTTGCTCAGTTACAAATATTTATTTAATAGTATTTACAATGCAGGATACAAGAAAACTGTTTGTGGTGATATGTGTCCTCTGTAAGTAAATCCATTTTTTTAAAACCAGAATTATATAATTTGCATAAGTGAATTACTTAAGTTTAGATTATCGTTGAGATATGGAAGTGTAGTGGATAATAAATATATCACTAATTCAGAATGGGATTACTAATTGTTTTTAAAACTAACTTGCAGCTTCCACCTGGGCATCTATTGTACCTATTCTGAAAGAGGAGGGACCTCACAACAAAGAAGCCTTGACAATCTCCAGAGCTTCTGAAAACGTGGTAGGAGCTAATGAGATATTGCTACAAACTAATTCTGAAACCTCGGCTCCAACGGTTATCAAGATTGAATTGGTTTCCCAAAATTCAGAAAATGATATTATTGATGACTCGTCAGACAAACTAAGAATCGGTGACAGGAATTCTCCAAGGAAGAAACCAAAACCAGAGAAGCCTGGTAATTCAAATACGGCCAGCACGACTACAGGTGGCTATCATTCAGGAAAACCAAATAAACCTGAGAATAATTCGGCCCAACCAGAGAAACCTGGTAATTCAAATACGACCAGCACGACTACAAGTGGTCAAACTTCAGGGAAACCTAATAAGCCGATCCATGGCCATGGTAAACCGACGAATGTTACAAACAACAGTTCAAAACCGAGCAAATCATCTCAAACACCAATGCCAACTGCTTTGACTAATAATCAACTGAATAAAACAGATACATTTTCAGTTTCATTGACCGCAAGCGAAAAAGTGCAAGAACCCACTGATAAAGATTCTCCCCAAGTCTCAGCTAGCAACGAAAATTCTCCAAGTAATCCTTCGGTTGTAACTGTCACTGTGCAGCAAATTCCAGTTCCAAATGTAGCAGCGGAATTGTCATCTTCTAATAAAGCCAATTCAACTGACGATAAAAATGTAGATGTAGCAACTGTAATAAATATAGCGGCAGAATTAACAGGTCCTCAGCTTACTATCAATAGACCTGTTAATGTGTTCGGAAAACCACCAAATTTTGATTTTGGATTTCTGAGTCTGCCAAAAGTAAACGAAACTGACAAAGTTGAGGGACAGGAAAGCAATTCTAATGCGGAAAAGATCACAGAATTAGCAAGTAAAATCGAAGCCCAGATTCAACAGATAAAATATCAAGTGATTCAAGCTGTGAATAGCAGCGCAAGTATTCTTGGAACTGACAAAACCACTGTTGATAGCGGCATGCCTGGGAATACTTCAGATGCTACTAAACAGCAATCAGTGCCTAATGAACAAATTCAAAGCATCCTATCCGCATTCGCTAATAACACTGAGACCATTAAATTGTCTCTTCAGCAAAATCTTAATTCATCTCAGGTTGAAGCTGCCGCATTCACAATTACCCAAAGTGAAACTACAGCCAAGGAAAACGAAAATAAAACCAATGAAGTTTCTGCAGTAGAATTAGGATCCCAAGAGTTTTCCATCGCAGTTCCGATAGAAAATCTGGCTAAGCCAGAAATTTACTACGAAGTAGAGGAAATGGTTGATGAGCCTGCAATAACAAATGGAAATGGCATTCTATCGTCCTCAGCTCAACAATCTTTATCTGGAAACTCTCAAAATGTGCAACTAGGTAATTTTCAATCTCAATTTCACAATCTGCTGACCAGTATTTATCTTCTAGCAAGCCAACAAAGACCTCCACTGCAGTCCGGGAGTCAGGAGCAACTCCAGTACACTATAACCAACAATAACGGTAATTTTGATTCTAATACTCAACCTCAACAGCCAATACTGGGCAACACTATCAACCAGCTAGTACAAGCTGCAATCCAATCGCACATACAATCTCAGTTTTCTCATCCAGCTTTTATCAATCATGTTAGTGGTAATGGAGCTATTCCCATTTCTGCTTCTTCTCCTGTCGGTCAACCTACTCTCCCACATTCCGGAGCGATTTCTCAGGGGGCTGCTATTTCTGATTTTGCTGTTTCTTCTCAGCCTGCTGGAGCTGCAAATGGCAACCATCTGCATCCTGTTAACAGTAATATTGCATTCGCAGCGGTATATCCAGCCGTGCCATCTTCGGTGTATCCTAACTTAGTACTTTCCAGCCAGTTAAATGCAATTGTTCCTGAAATTATTGAAACTAACCCTATTGAACCCTCAGTGCCGGAAACTAATCCATCTCCAATTGCATTGACAACAACATCTGAGGAAGATACTTTTGCGGAAGAAGTACAGACGGTCTCTATTGATACAATGAGCTCTGATAAGAGCAATAATGGCGCACTAGAAAAATTGTATCGACCAAATTATAATAATGCACCGGCAGTTGACACCGATAAAATTTATAGACCACAAAATTCTCAAAACATGAACACTCACACTTCCCAATCCCAAACTATTGTAGGAGCAGGACCGAACTCAGTAATCTCAGGACATCCTTCTGTAATTGTAATCAGACCTCCACATCAAAATGGATATTTACAACAAGACTCTCATAATAATGCTATCGGAAGTACATTATTGGAGAAACCTAACAAGCCATTTGTACCACTAAATTCCCAACTTCAACAACAAAACTCCCATAACGTGGGACATAACACAGTAGCTGACAAACCATCCAGACCTCAAAATTCCCAATTTCAACAACAAAACTCCCAGAACTTAGGACAAAACACAGCAGCTGACAAACCATCCAAACCTGAAAATTTCCAAGATAAACCATCCAAACCTGAAAATTCCCTAGACAAACCATCCAAACCTCAAAATTCCCTAGACAAACCATCCAAACCTCAAAATTCCCAAGACAAACCATCCAAACCTCAAAATTCCCAAGACAAACCATCCAAACCTGAAGATTCCCTAGACAAACCATCCAAACCTGAAAATTCCCAAGACAAACCATCCAAACCTGAAAATTCCCAACTTCAACAAAACTCACAGAATTCGGTACTCATCACTTTAGTTGACAAACCTGAGAAGCCAAACAAACCTGAGAAGCCAAAGCCAAACAAACCTGAAATTTCCCAAGTTTTGCAAAATAATACACAAGAGAATTTATCGACAGGGAGCCAACAGACAGTATTACAACTTAACGCTGGCTTTGGAAAACCGAACTTACCCCAGATGGAAAATATTGCGCATGAAAACATGCAAACCGTAGTCTTCATAACCACTCGTCCACGTCCAGGGAAGCCAAATAGACCTCAACTGGAAGCGTTCAATTTAACAGACACCAAACCTTTTGGGATAGGCTCACCACATGATAAGCCAGGTAAAGGAAAACATCCTTCCAACAACCCTGTTAAGGTTGAGGACCAAGCAAATGAGTTGACAGCTCCTAAAAACGAAACGGATATTAAAGACCTAAAACAAGAATCTGCTAATCCTCAGGAGTCAAATTCTGTTAAACAAGTAGTAGAAGGAGAATCAACACATGGAAATCGTCTTGTTGGCGGTTATAGTACGAATCAAAATAATAAAACAGAAAATACAGCAGAGGAAACTCCATCAGCCTCCAAACCTGCTACAGATGCAAAACCATCAAAGCCTTTAAGCAATAAACATAAAAAGCCGAAACCAAAGCCAAATGAAGGGAAAATTTCAAGCAATACCAAGCCCAAACCTCAATTCGGATTTGGATTCGGAAAGAGAAAACCTTTAAACAAACAAGGGGAAGATACTGAAACTATCAATGGAGTGGTAACCAAACCCCAAATTTCAAAGCCCTCCGGATGGCAGCTTCCTAAATGGGCCTCTTTTTCTACTCTTTACCAGAATTTATTCGGAGGTAGACAAAGAAATGATGGCGATTCTGAGGAAAATCAAGAAGAAGCTTGCGTTCCCCCTACAGTCAACCTAAGAGATAAGCAAGACGAACGTTCTCTTTGCGGAGCTAATCTAGCTAAGGACGGATTCACTTGTGAGAGACTCTGTAAAGACAGTGGATTTAATGTTGGCACGTGTCGAGAAGACAATTCCTGCATTTGCTCTTATGATGAATCTCCTGAAGTCGGTAAGAAACTTTTGAATCAACTCAATGATATTATTTGAAAGAATTAATCTCTCTAGACAAAAGCACTGGACAGAGATTCATGATCAGTAATTAAAATGCACATTTTTTGTATTTATTTGTTGTCAGGTTTAAGGATGGAGTACTACTATGACCGAAATGTGACCAATTGGGAAGATTACTATCCATCGTACGACTCCTGTTCCCGTTGCTCGTGTTCTAATCTATGTATAGAAACGGGATACTTTTTGGGAGTTTGTGGAGATGCTTGTTACTGTGCCCGTCCATTTCACAACGGAGTTCCTCTGGAACTCTTCACAAGCCCTGAACAGAAGTCTCAATAGTTTTAATTCTAAATGTCAATCATTCTGGAACACTTATTTATTTATTTTCAGTTTTTCATTGATTTATTTATTATTTATTTATTTGTATGTGTGTGTGAGAAGTTACTTCAACTTCATAAATAGCTTATAGTTATGACCATGTTGACAATATTATTATTATAGTACCTATAAATGGTAGCTAATTAAGTACTATTCAGGAAAATATATTTCAGTAAATACTGGAATCTCTGAGGACATCAGAAAAATAAAATGAATTATTTAATGAAATAAATCAGTTCAAGTAGGTTTTCCGTAATCCAATCATTCGCAATAACAATGTTTGTAATAAAAGATTACATGACAAAATACACACGATGGTTCTAGTCTTATCCATTTCATTTACTTAACTTACATAGTTTGATTTGAACATTTAGGCGATATAGTAATTATCATCAAGTACCTAATATGCATACTATTACTTACACAACTCAAAAAACCAAAAATCACTAGAATCCACTGCAGTTTTAGAAAGGCACAGTAGGCAATTCCCAAAGCTGGGGCGGTTCCTATCAGAGTTTCTTTTCAGAATTTCTTTTCAGTGCTTCGTTCGTAGTGGTTCGTAGACATGTCCAACTTTCTGCAGCCTTATACGAGGCTAAAATAGTATTGTTTATTGACATGGTAATAATTTATTGCAACAAATAGTATCTCTTCTGTCAGGTCGGATCATCAAGTTTATCATTGTTTGGCACTTCGGCACTTGGCATAGGTTTACACTATTCCAACTTTTCGTCAAGTCTTCCGGATCAACATTTTTTATGCAATTTCCTAGTCAAGATCTCTAAGACTTATCTTATTATTTCATACAATTTTATCTTACAGTTTCCTGTTTTTGAGACATTTATACCTGAATTAATACAAAACTGAGAATGGATGGGGCTTGTGAAAAGATTTGCAAAATCATCCTTGCAATTTTCTTACCACCAATTGCTGTTGCAGTGCACGCGGGCTGTGGCATCGACTTACTGATCAACATTCTTCTGTGCATCCTATGTAATTACATTTACTCCTCTGACCAACTTGAATTAAATTGCAGCTTGCACTTTGCACTCTGCAGTATGGCATAGAGAACTTGTACCTAAATACTAATGAACAAAATTTCTGGCCTTCGAATTGAGACTTTCAAAGCAAAACTAATAATAATGCTCTATGTCTTAATCTATAGGTATCTTTCCGGCATCAATCCACGCTATGTTGGTCATTTTCGATAAGGCTTAAAATGTTTCCGTATGAAAAATGAAAACGAATGTCATCTTTACAACTGTGAATGCAATGCCAATGCTCGGACAGATACAAATAGTAGTCGTTAGTTTCTGAAGAGTAGATTGCTACTTAATTGCAACATAATATTATTCATACCAATTACAAATAATTATGGAACCTGTATATCTTAGAATTAGCCAAAAATCTCATTGATTAATGCAAAAAGAACTCTGATGAAATTGTAAGTATAAATTATCTTTAATGATATCAATAAATATGAACTGACCAACTTGATTTCGTGTGGTAATAATATTTTAATGAATAAGCGGAGAAAAATCTGCTATTTCCAAAAGATACATAAAAATCTACTGGACGCTCTTACATCTTACAACATTTACCTTCTTAGCAAGATCATCACTCATGGTAGTGTCAAAATAAATGTTTCAATGCTAAAGTAGTAAGAATTGTAAAAGTTCTAATAAATACGAATACTTTCAGTACCTGCTATACAAACATTTACAAAAATATGCTGCATAAATTGTAAATAAATCATGTCAGAAGAAAGGACACAATAGAAACGCAGTTGGTTGGTAATTTACTCAATGGCAGTGAGAGAATGAGATGCAAAATGTAGTTCTGCTAATACTATTATGTATGGTTGTGGTATGGATTTGATGTATTATGTACGAAGTTCCGTACGTAAACTGTCTCTAGGGATTATTATAATTTATACCAGTATTACAAAGTATAAACCCAGACCAGATGCTACCAGAGTTGATTAAGCCAAACACATGGAAAATATTCTCAAGTGGATCAAAAATAATGTGCAGGTTCCACCGAGATTTGAACTCGGATCGCTGGATTCAAAGTCCAGAGTGCTAACCATTACACCATGGAACCAACTGTTGCTATTCGATGTAGATTTACCTTTCCCAACTTTCATGCAAATGGAAGAGTTATAATTGGATGAAATGCAGCATCCTTTTCAATGCTAGGCTCAATTTTACTAAAACTTTGTCTTTCGGTATAGACACAGGAGAAAATGTTGATCTAAGCAATTCTTGGGATTTTCATCTCATTCCATTTCATTCATGCTACATACATCACAGAAATATTTATACTGCACATATGCACTTATTTTTTTGGGGTTGATTTGATACTCCTTATCAAAGGATTGACTTTCATTCAATGCATTTATGTGCACAAGAAATAAGCATCATATAGATTAAGGCACTACAGTATAAAGTATAAACAGTCTAATCAACGTAGCCATTATAGCCATATCATTCTATCAAATTCATGTATTCCTGATGTTCTAAAGATCTCTCATGAGGGCGATATCTTGTATTTAAAAATAAAAAGAATCATAATTATACAATGTAGCTGATTTCTGTAACAAAGTTAAGGATTTACTGTACATTTAGATAACGTAACTTCATACATAGTTCATTCATTTATCATGTAAACAAGGAACATATAAAATTACATAGAGAGTAAAATGAGCAGACTTGCATATTTTTTACATAGGTTTAGGATATCGGATATTTAAGCTTAATGAATATGAAGAATGATTTAGCAGTTGCCTACTGATGTACACAGTTACTTTATATAAGATGACATGAATCTAGAATCTCACGTATCGAAATTGTAAATGTGTCACTTACTATTACATTGCAGTTTTTATGTTTCTGCTTCATTTTTTCTGGATAAATGTTTCTAAAAACCAGAAATGCATAAAAATACTGTCTAGCCACAGTGGTGCATGTAACCTCCTGGATTATCAACCCGTCCAATTGAACCACTACGAAATACGTTTTGGCTCCAACTTAACTTATTTCCAACCGAAAAATTTTGTCAAACAACTGTAGCAATTAGTAGCAAGGCTTGTGGTTGGGTGGATTGTTTAATACCCAGAGGTTTGTAAGATATTTTAGGCATACCTATGAGCATTTAAGAAGCTTTGGATATGGAAAGCAATGCAGGAGGTACAAAAGGGATGATTGCATTTTCGGGTAAAAGACCGTTAAGTACAGTCCTGTCCTGACCAAAGGCCGAGAGGCGTTTCGAGTTGCTAATTTAAAGCTATTATATGTACGAATAGGACATGAGAAACTTTAATTAGAAAGGCTGAGTACCGACGGCAGTATAATAAATGTGGTCACCCAACATGACTATTCGTCTTATAAGAACCTACCAAACTACTAATGCAGTACCTATAATGTCGAATATATTAAAGTCAACGGATAACTGCTGAAGATATCATTTAGAAAGTCAAGTTGTTACAAATGTGCTTCAAAGCTAGTGTTCTTTACAGTTGGTTCCATGGTGTAATGGTTAGCACTCTGGACTTTGAATCCAGCGATCCGAGTTCAAATCTCGGTGGAACCTGCCATAGTTTTTTGCTGAATTCTTACTTATCTTCACTAAGGAGCAACAGCACCAATTTAAAAGATATATGCACATTTACAAGGAAGGCAATGGAATAGTTGCACATAATAAAGCATTTCGCCTATACCACAAAGTTTATTTTTGTCAAATTCATTTTCAACTTTTTTGCGATAGTGCATTCAGAAAGATTGCACATATATTACATTACAGGGTTTCTCTTCACGTTCCATAACACTATAATTAAGAATTACTAGTTGTAAGGTGCCGTATGTAGTATTGTCTTACACGTACTTATGTTTGAGGTCGGTAAGTTGCGTGCGGAGTGCGGACACAACATTCCCAACAATATGAATGGGAGTTTGCTAAATTAAATTGCTTGATCTTTGTAAATCAATATTAGAATTACTACTTATTTGCACCATTGTCACATTGTCAGTAATGAAGTTGTTTTAAAAAGGTGAGAAAACCTTCAATCTAGACCTAGACTGACACAAACACAAGTGAATTAGTATTTCTGTCCATGCATAATAATTGGGTTCGTTTTATCTTGTAAGCATAGTAAGTACCTGTTTAAGCAAGTTGTGTTTATTATTTTAAGACTTTCTGTAAGCACCCAATTCACCGAATACCGAGAGAGAACCATGGTTGTGCGACTGGAGCCAAAAACTGTCACAATTTGAATGTTATGAAACATCCAGTTAATTGATTGGCTATTTCGTATAATTGCTACAAGTACGACCATCAAAAAGGGTCATGAACTCAACTGGCAGTCATAAATCCTTAATTGTTCCATTAAATTATTTGTGACCCTTTTTATTTTCAAGTTTATGAAAAATACTAAAGAAAGAAAGGGTAGACACTTTACCTGCATTTTATATACCTGCTACCGATTCAATGACGGTTATTGGGACAGATTATAAACCAATACCTCTCCAGGAGGACTTTAGTGTCTAGAATATAACCTTCTGCTACGGCAAGTTTGTTACTCTGCATGTGATAATACCATAATACTCTTTATGATAAAGGTCTAAAAACGTCTCTATTTGTATAAACATTGTAGTACCTACATAGGTAGTGCCGGAAGGGTGAAAGGACAAATTTTGTGTGCCCATAGAGAGGTAATAAAGAATATTGATATAACATGTGCACTCAAAGTACTATTATTATGTCGACCTAAGCTACATAGCTATGAAGTATGCTATATCTGGTAGTTTTGATATATAGATATTATATATTTAAAGTCTTCTTTTATTTGAAGTTAGTCTAATCTCCTATAATTTCATATAGCACACATTTATCATAGAATGGGACGACGTATGTGGGGGTTGAGACAATTTGATTTTAAATATTTGTTAATATAGGTATGCAGTGCAGGTACATTCCAAAGGTAATAATCCTTTTCACTTCTGTAGCACCTGTCTCTAGGAAAGTGCATGAGAAGTAATGAAAAAGTATATAAGTAGGTGTTTTCACAAATCGACACTTTTAGTACCAAATAGCATTTCCTACTCGATAGTCATTTCTACAAACACAATGCTCTACAAAGTTGCTTTTCTATTTGCAATTGGTAATTTTCGTTTTCTTACATTATGAACTTATTTAATTTATATGCAAGTAAATTCAAGATTTTGATTTTGATATTTTATCTTTTTAGGCTTGATTGCCAGTTGTGCAGCTGACGAAAGTCAACCCGCTGCTGCTGATGCTGTCCCAGCTACAATCGTCGAAGCTGTCCCAGCTGTCGTCGTGGAGGCTGTCCCGGAAAAAGTAGTAGAAGTTGTCGCTCCAGTTGGAGGAAATGTTCCTGCTGCTGTTGAAGCTGCCCCCGAACCTCCAAAGGCTTGCGGAACTGTCAAAAATAATAATAACAAACCAGTAGTGGACCAGGCTGCTGTCAGTTGTCGAGGACCAAAGGGTAGCCGCAAATGTAGAGATGTCTGTGGAACCTTGGGATTCAAATTGGCGAGTTGCAAGACAACATCCTACAAACCAAAAGCCATTGATGCCTCTTGTGTCTGCTCAAATGACGGAAAATATGGTAAGCGTCATCACTTTCATTGTAGTGTCTATGCATAACTGTAGTATACAACATGTAACTCATAAAACTTGTATTTTGATATTTTAGGTTTAGTAGTCACCGAATATGAAGGTCCACCATCCGTTCGTAAAATACCAGGATATTACAAGAGGTTTTTCCCCATGAGAGCAGCTTGCAATGACTGTGCATGTGACAAGGTTTGCCAAAACTACAGAATGTCTCCAGATGACAAGGGATTGTCAGTTTACACCAAAGGATTCTGTGTTGATCGATCTTGCTATTGTCTGAAAGCTTTCCATTCAGAAAAAGAAGAAAAGCTGGCCAAAAGACATTTGAATCGTCCTCAAAATAAACTTTAATAGAATTACATGAAATCATTTGTTATCAATTCTATAATATTATTTATTGTTGCGTAGATGTAGATTTATGGCTTTGCTAACACTTCGATTGTAATATACACCTAATATTTGTAGCCCTATTACATTGTTGTAAACAAAATTATTTGGGAAAAATAAACAATTCACAATTGGTAAAATAGATTTCACTTATATAAGATTTCACTTGAGAAAATAGATTTCACTTCAATAGATTTCACTCATCTTGGTTAAGCACTAAAGTTTTACATAACCTTGTTGAATCTACTTATTTTCATCCTAATTGCCATAATTTTTTCTCCTTACCATTTTGGGAATGGCATCGGAAATGCGTATTTTAATGCATAGTTATGAGTATAAGTACAAGTAGTACATCAAGTATTTTGGACTAAAATAGGAGCGTAAAATTAGTCTAATAAGTAGGATCTAGTTTCTGAATGAACTAAGGATTTATTGCATACGAATAATAATATTCTTTTGGGTCAGGTCCCGTGAATAAAATGCCGGAAGATCTGAACTGAATACATACTGCATAATATATGGTATTATATTAACTTCTAATGGTCATCTACCCATGAATGATTCTATTGGAACAGATAGAGTTGGAAGTAATTTACATAAATTAACTGTGCATTTGTATTTAAGTCAAGAATATCGTATAGCGCTAAGTGTTATTTCAAGTTGCAATAATGTTGCAATTAATTTGATTTTTTCGGAGAAAATGTATTAAAAATGCTACTTCTTTCTACGTACTTCACTAATGTAAACTGTCTAACCAGTCTAAAATGTTGTCCCGCCTCCTAGATATAAATATCCTCCAAAAAGAATAAAACACAATATTAAAGTACTCGCACCTGTTCTTCATTAATTATTTGCTCCTAAGAATGCATCTTAATTCAACCCAAATATATTTACGCACAGTATGAGTACATGGAGTTAAACCATTGGCTTTAAAAAGATTAAAAACACATTCCAGTTCGAGTTTATTTTAAGATTTTGTGTTAAAGTAAGACATTATAGGGGATAAGCACCTGTCTGACTGTCTGTGCTGTGGTATTAGTAAATGGTGTACCGACATCTAATGAGAAATGAGACAAAATTCTTTCGCTTGACAAAAGAAAAATAATTAAGGTATAGCTAAAAATAATTTAATAATGCCCATTTGCTATTAGTATTGGTCAAATGAGTTGGGGCCTAATTAAAATGTTTTAGCCGCGTGTGGGTGTGGGTAATAAATTCCTTTAAAACGCGAAGAGAAAGTTCCTGAGCAATGACCTTCAATTGAAACCCGCAAAAGGAAGGGAATTATGTGCTGATGTCCCTTACCTGTCGTCACCTTTCATGCGGAGTTTATGACAGAGACAGACTAAAAATGCTGAACTGCACGATTTAATTAGACTGAGACCCTTTTCTTTGAGTTCAATTTCACAGGTAGCCTAAAAACGTAAGGTATATAATGATGTGAGCGTTTGTATGGGGAATCATTTATGAGGAATACCTCCTCAGAACAAGTTGTTGCTTCCGTCACGAATTTACAATTTTTAAAATGATTTTCAAACATTTTGTGTGTATTTTAGGTAAATTTCAATTTCAATTTTTAACTTTTCAAATAGTTAGTTTTCCATTTTCAAAGTTTAATCATAATTCTGATTTGTTTTCCAGGTCTTGTCATTTACTCCCAAACTAGTGAAGGGGGTATTGCTTTAACGGACGATAGTAAAGTGGGAGATAATGTAGTAGCAATACCCGAAACTGTTTTAAATGTTCCTGGAGTTGCTAATTTAGACGCCCCAGTTCCAGCAGTCACAATCCAAACTGAAAACACTGATAACAAAGAAAATGCCGTTCCGGCCGCTGTACCTGTTCCAGAAGGAATTAAACCCCCAGTTGTATCGGAAACTTACATTGAAGCTGAAGCCGATTCGGTTCCTGTTCCAGCAGAAGACAATAAGAACCCAGCAACCCAAGTTCCAGCAGTGCCGAAGCCTACTTGTTCCAATTTCCGCAAAAGGCTACTTTGCAATAATAAACGTAGATCAGAAAGCAGATGCGCTAATGTATGTATTGAGGGAGGTTTCGATAAAGGAATCTGTCACAATGGGAGAAATTCATCTGCCTGTGTCTGCCATTATAGCAATACTCCATACGGTAATTTAAAACATCCATTTTCCTAACGCTTTTAATGTTACCTGAGAAAAACACTACAGAATTCTAATACTATAATCTATGCTGTTTTAGGATACAGAGTGGACTACTCAGCAGGGCCACGCAGTTTGCAAAGGTATTTGGCACTAAAAAATCATAAAAGACGACACAACCCCAACAAACCCAACCCCAACAAAAGGAGACCTAACAAGAACCAGAATGAAGATCAAGCCGCTGATTCATCTCCTGATAAGACTTCTCCTCAGGGTGAGAAACATTTTGATAAAAATGGCGGCTGGTATCACCCATCCAAACCGTCAGGATGGTCTAGTGGCTCCAGTGGATGGTCTGGCAGTGGAAGTGGATGGTCTGGCAGTGGAAGTGATGATGGTTGGTCCAGTGGAAGTGGTTGGTCTGGCAGTGGAAGTGGATGGTCTGGCAGTGGAAGTGGTTGGTCTGGCAGTGGAAGTGGTTGGTCTGGCAGCGGAAGTGGTTGGTCTGGCAGTGGAAGTGGTTGGTCTGGCAGCGGAAGTGGTTGGTCTGGCAGTGGAAGTGGTTGGTCTGATGATGGTTGGTCCAGTGGAGGATGGTCTGGTAGTGGCAGTGGATGGTCTGATGATGGTTGGTCTAGTGGCTGGTCTAGTGGTTGGTCTGATGATGGTTGGGGATGGAATGATGGCTGGTCCAGTGGCGGATGGTCAGATGACAGTGGATGGGGATCGAATGATGGCTGGTCCAGTGGCGGATGGTCTGATGATAGTGGATGGGGATCGAATGATGGCTGGTCCAGTGGCGGATGGTCAGATGACAGTGGATGGGGATCGGGCTGGTCCAGTGGGTCTGATGATGATGATAATGGTTGGGGCTGGAATAGCGGTTGGTCCAATGGGGGATGGTACAGTGGAGACGGTTGGGGCGACGATGGATGGTCCGGATGGGGTTCTCCTGACGGAGGATGGTCCAGTGATGATTCAAATTTCTTGGAGTTCATTTTCCCCAATTTACACGCTGATTTTGACGCTGATTTTGACGCAGATATTGACTTCACATTAGACGTGAGTTGTTTTTATTTTTACGGAGGCCTTCACGATATTAAAAATGATTATCCTGGGTTTAAAATGAGAATTTATCTATAATATTTTCCTGTTTGTTAATCTCAGATTCATGATTGGTGGACCGGCTTTACTGGAGGTTGGGGCAACGACGGATGGAGTAGCGACAGTTCCGGATGGAGCAGCGACAATTCCGGATGGAGTAGATCTCCATTAAAATGCAGTTCTTGCGAATGCTCTCTAGACTGTACCAAATGGGGCTGGATTTCTGGGTAAGTAGAACTTTATGTTAAATATCCAGTCATTACGGCTTGTTTGTTCATCAATAAATCCTGCAAATGTGTCTTAAATTACATTTTTAATTTGCGTATAGATGGTGCACTCGCGAAGATGGATGTATCTGCGGCTTCCCTTATATGAGTGGCGGGGGTGGTCCTGGTCAGCATCCCCCTGGCTGGACTCCAAGTGTAAATGAATGGGATGTAACTGCAGATTGGTACTCTGATAACGGTTGGGCTACAACCAATTCTAAGCCAACTAATAATGTATCCCGAGGTAAAGTTACCGATAAAAAGGAAGCTTAAATATTCGATGTATTTAAATTATTTGTAATTATTAATGTTTAAACTATTTATTTATTTATTAACAGAAGGTACATATGTAAGATGGATAGTAGGAATTTTTATTAAATGCACTTGGAAATTCTGAGAGGTTAGCTGAAATGGGTCCCCCTCCCCACGAAAATTGGTCCATTCTGGGGACGACGGGACGGGACATAGGTAACTAATTGTAACGTGTCCCGTCCCGTCGTCAAGTGCATTTAATAAAAAATTCCTATTATAGTGTTCTTTAATCTTTTGTTAGTATTGCATGACTTGCATGCGTATAACAGTGAAATAAAATAAATGTGTCTATTTGCCACTCAAACAACCTCTTGGTCTCCTTTTCATATGAAATGGCATTATTCCTAGCTCGGTGTTTGTACTCAGAAAATATTTAATAACGCACTTACTTCCACAAATTAATTTCCTAATGCACAGAGATACTTTCTTGATTCTTACAGTATAGGTATTACAGAATCTTCCAAAAAATCTGACAGAATATTAAGTTTGCATTATGTTCTTGTACTTAGACACTTATTTTCATTGAGTGGAGACACTTATTCGAAAAAATTTTTGGAGTAGTTATGCCCAGAAATGAAGCATTTGTCAACAGAACCCAATTGGAGGCTGTCAATGATTTCTGGAACTAGATTCGGATTCAATGAGTTTATTTCTCCTAGTTTTTGCTGGATTTGGCAAACGATGTATGAATGATATGTTTTCTCTCTTCCAATGTGCTTCATTCCTTTTAGGAAATCGACTCGATCTTTTATTTCATCCATCACTGTAAAAATATATTTGTAAAATCCGTTTAAACGTAATGACTCCTTAAGAGACTATAATAAATCATCTAGGAGTCTTAATAGAATGCTTAAAAGTCAATGCACAAGTAAAAGGGAACTATGAACACTCTCTTACATTCTTCCACTCGATCTTTTCTTGCTGAAAATTTTTCTTCCTTTAGATGCTCGGAATTAGCGATGCCATTTTTATCGCTGGTGTTGTCATGATGTGTGATCGCTTGATGTGGATGGTTTCCAAAAGCCATTTTCTGCGCAAATCTCTCTTTTTCTTTTTCCTTATCAACTAGAATAAAGTCAATTCAAAATCAAGTGTATATCGTTCATTTAATTTTGTGTTTATAAAAATTTAGATTGTAAAATCCGAGTATACAAGGTATGTATTTTCGTGGTTGGGTATGATTCAAATCTCCGGAAGCTTTTATTTGTTGTAGTGATCGTTTGGGAGTTCCCATTGATATCTGTAAACATTTGAAATATTAATTTGCAGATAGGAAAACAAATTTCATATCCATAGGTATTGTACAATTATAATGAGTTCATCATGTATTCATCTTTGTATTAGCCATCCTTAATTTAAATTGTAAAAGTAGAAACAGTTTCTTACGAATCTAAACGGGTTCATGCGACATGCTTCAGGTTCTGGATATCTCACATCCAAACCCATAGCTAAGCCTTTAGCAGCATGCTTGTAAGAAAAATATTGTCTGTTTCGCATGACATCTTCGGATCTCCTTGGTAGAGAGCTTCCGGTTCGGAGAATAGACTCAAATCCACTTTTCTGTCGGGTAGTCAACCGACTTTCTTTCATCAGCACTAAAACAGTGAGCTACATTTAAATTTAGAACACTGCAAAGAGGTTTAATAGCCTTAAAAAATTGGGTGCAATTTATCTTACTGTTCACGAATTCTTGGGTATCTTTGCTGTATGTGACCTTAGGACTCGAAAATAGACAAGCACTCGGCCCGTCAGAATAAGAACCTTTAGTCAATGGAATAAAATATGATTGTTTAGTATTTCCTTTTGGTTCTCCCATTACTGCACATATGGAGGGACACACTTTTTGTTTCAGGCGAAATTATTAATTTCCTCAAATGTAATATACAAACGAAAAATTCTTGACGTTTTTTAATGTATGCTAACAAAACTGAATTTTCTGACTTCCTTTGAGTGAGCTTTGTGTTATGTACATTTTGTAAGATACGAACTGCGTAGTGCATGACATAATGAGTTCTAGGGTGAAAAATGATAGCCAAACAAATTAGGGTTGGAGTTGTTGCCCGGCTACGGAGAAGGCTTTGAGGGAATGTATTACTTTGATTGCACATGGCACACATCAATATTCATAAGGCAAATGCTTAGGTGAGAAATCGGATTCATTGCATTCGACAAAATAACCTTATGTGTTACAACTTCAGTGAGAGAAGTGAAAAGGTATTCATATTCATATAGTCACGAATTTTCAGTCTCTGTGTCTATATCCATAGTGTTGAAATACCCGTATTATTAATAATGAATATGTGTCTACATCTACATCACCTTATAAATGCCAAGGGTCAAGATTGGACCAATTGGATTTATATGTAATTTATATTACTGTGTAGCTATACCATCACTGACCATCCTGGAAATCGGTCATATGCTTATAGTACTAAGAAGCAAATAAGGTGAGATGGAAGATATGCACAAAAGATTACAGGAAAAAAATCCAAACATATGCATAAATTAAGTAAGCACATACATCTACGAAATTATACTTATAACTGTTAAGATTCTTCTGCTTATTTTATTTAAATTGCATTTCACTGGTGTCTTGCATGATGCCACATGACCTTCTAAGGCTTCTAAAGCTAAAGCTGGATTCTATTTTAAAGTGCTTTCAATTTTCCATTGACTTTCGCTACCAAAATTGATGTACCTAGTAGTGTCATAAGGGACCTAAAGCCATATGATCATAAGCGACAATTTTCATGTTATCGTCATAAGATATACTTCAACCGTTGCATAAAGAGTTCAAAACATAAAATTGTCATTGTTAGAGATATCTTCAATTTTTTCAAGTATAACAGGTCACAATAAAAATATCTTTCAATTTTACAAGCATGTAAGCATGTAGTACATAAAAGTGTAAATAGCACATTAAATACAATTCTATCCATAATTTTGTTAAACAACCACCCAGATCAATATGCATTATACCAAAAATAACTAGGTTAAATAGCTACAAATTACAGTATTCAAAGTATTAACTTTCCATACAGTACATGAGAAATAGGTAAAATAGGCCAAAATGTAAATTTGTCGCTTATGACTATATGGCCTATGTCACTTATGATAAAATGGCTCCAATTCATTTTAAAAAGTGTCGTTTATGATCATATGGCTTCTCAACTTTCAAACCCTAAAAAACATAGTTTCCGTGTAGCTACGTTAACAAGGCATATACCAGTCGATAGACCGTTTCAAAATCTATCAAATAAAATTACAATATTGGAAACTTTCAACCCTATACGGAATTGGCGTTGTTTCTTGTAACACTCATTTGTTGTTTCATTCTTGTACTTGTTTTATTTTCAATAATTTTTCTGATCCACTTAACTTGAAAAGATCTTTCCCAAACTTCCCTCATTTATGTTTATAAATGTGGGCTTTCAGATGGTATATCTTGCTTGGTCATGCTACTTCCGGTTACAGAGATTCACAGGGTTAAGTCTCGGAGATACACATTTTCCACTTTTTATTTTCAATAATTTTTTTGAACCACCTTATTTCAAATGATGTTGATCAAAGTTCCCTCATCAATGTATTTTTAGACGGTCTTTCGAATGGTGCAAGTCATTTTTCTGCACTACTTCCCGTTCTTAAAATACAGCCACCTTTATTGTGCAATACCCTGTACAGTGTACATCAGAAAGTAGATGCATTTACAAACAGTGGAAAGTTACTAATCTGCGTGGTTAAGAGTTTGCTGTCCATAATTAAAATTGTCAACATATTTAATTAGCATTGCCCATATTGTTTTCCTTCCTTCCATTTTCAGGAGGAGGTCTTGCAACAATGCCCGTAGAATGCATGGTATACTAGAAAGTGAAGCTGATATAACCGTGTAACATTTAAGTGCACTTGCTTTATCAGTCAATTGTTTACTAAAGATTTGGTTATCAATTTGGTCCCAAAATTGTAATGCTTGCTTACACACATGATTATTCCAGAACACAAAGGGATTTTTATAAATCTGTTAGTCACGCCAATTCAAAGTAAAGTGCAATTGAGAAATTCTCACATAAGTAGGAACCATTTAGTCTGTCACTTGTGAAAAATGAACAACCCATCGATCATTTTCTAAGCTAAATTAAGTGTAACCATCAGAACATATCGGTCTAGAAGTGGATAAGTTCATGTTTCTTAATCAAACATAGGTAACTTGTAAGAAAACGGAAAACGGTCATAACATCATGGTGTTGACCTCAGATGATTTGGAGAGAAAATACCAGGAATGGTTCAATTCCAAGAAATCCTGGTTCTGTGCAAATTCCTCCAGAATAGACGAGGTTTTGCACTACTTATTACTTGAGCGAATTATAAATTCCATGGAAAAACAACAAATTGTAAGATCAAATTATATTACATGAAATCCATACATTTTCTTAAACACACAGTCTACAACATTTATCAGCTATATACTTATATGGAATGTTATTTGTAATTCTTTGCGATAAAAACTTATCATATTATACAGGAAGACCAAGAGAGCCTTACAAAGCAGTTCACTTTAATCTACAATGTAATTCTGAAAGCTGGTTTTTCAAAAATTAGTACAATTATAGATATTCTGCGAAAGGCCCACCAGGAAGATGTTGCAGATGAATTTGTGAAGTTTAAAGAGCAAAATGCACCAACTGGGGTTGTTAACCAAATGTTAACAAGCATGAGCTTGCTGGAAATGAATGAAAAGTACAAAACGTGGATAGAAAATAAAATGGAATACTTTTGCGATAATTCGTCGAGGCTGGATGAAATACTAAACTTAATGGAATCAAAGAAATTAATATCTGAATTCCAAAAACGTCAAATCGTAATACATTTAATCGATTTAATGTTGTTCATGAATTATTATTCCCGTTTATTAGTTCTCGTTAGATTTAATTAGGTGTTTGCAAGGAAGACTGATTAATACACATGGTGTTAGGTTCGCTATGCATTTATTACTACAGAATTGAATGCTTAACCTTTAGTTTTTATTTTAATTGTTATCAGGAAACTACAAAGGGATACGCCAAGAAGTTTACTTTGGTTTATGATATTATTAAACAACTGGGAGTAGATAATCTTGACTCCATTATAGATGTCCTGGAAAAATCTCGTCAGGAAGATATTCAGGAAGAATTCGTCAAATTTAAAGCAGATCATAGTTTAGCAATCGCCAACAGTGGTAATAATTGCTTAAAGCATGCTATCTTAGTTAGTTTATCGTTATTAATACACATTAGAGTTAGTAAATTATAATCCTCGATTATCTACATTTATGTCAACGTAAATTGACTTTGCTTATCCATGCGTATTTGTATCTTTAAGGTCGAGGTCGAACAAACCTGGACAAGCCACTTGTCAGTACCTCTCGGGCTAGTAAAAGTACACTCCGAATATTCAGTTACTAAATCCCTTCTAAAAACTTGGTTCCAATGAATTAATGTTTTGTAGAGATTCGCATGGATCCTGTTGATGACACCATAGATTTTGTACACAACATGCAACCCTTAGAAGTGAAAGTTAAAGAAGCAATGGAACACTTGGATAATGATAAGGTACATGAAATTAGTTCATTGCTAAGATCCAAATCATAAGGAAATACTGTGGTAGGCAAATGGTTTCAATTTCTTCTTTAGATCGCCTATCAAATGCGGTCGGATCCCAGAGGATATGCACTAATAATTAACAACATAAATTTTGACGATCCTAAAAGAAGTAGAAGTGGAGCAGCTCAGAAAGATTCCGAGTATACAACATCACTTCTGCAGCAATTAAATTACAGGGTAGTACTGAAAGAAGATGTCAACAGTTCTGTAAGTTGCATCCTTAATATACTTATGTGCCATTAACCTCGCTTCTATAGAGTAACGTTGGTTTATGCAAAGAAATTATTATCCACTAGTTCCTTCGAGTATCCTAAAAATTATGTTACTCTTCTTTATATCACTAAAAATACAGGAGATGGAAGAAGTCTTGGAGAACTTTAAACGAAAGTTTGAAGAAAACAATGTTGACTCTTGCATTATTGTTTTAATGAGCCATGGGGGTAACAACACATTCGAATTGACAGACGGAACTTATATTCACATATGGCAAGATATTATTTACAAGTTCGACAACCACAGATGCCCGCAACTTGTTGGAAAACCGAAAATATTTATTGTACAAGCGTGTCAAAACTTTGAGCCAAAATCACTAAGAACTGGAACTGATGCTTCTATTCCAACAGTCAGTGATATCCTCGTCTGCTTTTCCACAGTAAATAAATTTTACTTCTCTACTATTTTCAAGTTCACGCATTTAACACTGACCTATTACATTTAGTAACTTTTACGAAGGTGGTCTCTATCTACCATAATCTTATGCAGAATAATTGAGCTATTAAATACGTGCATTTACTTATATATTCTGTTGTGTTCCAATAAAGATTCCTGGACATGCTTCTCACAGAGATAAATACCTTGGTTCATGGTACATCTATTGCCTCGCAAAAGTTTTCATGGAAAACGCTCACAACATGGAAATAACCAAAATGCTCCAAAAAGTATTTTTC
>JABASH010001320.1:0-27450 GCA_019776445.1 Tomocerus maximus | reverse complement strand
GTTACCGGACAGTTGAGTAATTTTAGGTCACAGTAACCTGGTTACCGGGCAGGCCGAAATTTTTTGGATACCGGGCAGAAAACATTTTCTGTATGCCTGCTATGGGCTACCAATAGGGAAATACTTCCATTCTACCTACATCAGCTCATTACTCCATTCTGATTGTCCACGAACATCAAATCGTGTTGATGGATAGCACAATGGATTTCAAAGGAAAATGTGTTCAAGTCTATGTGGAAGTTTCTATGAATTTTTATTATTATATGCATTAAAAAGTAATTATATAAGGACCAGTACCTAAATGAAAAATTAAAATATTCGCGAAAACTCAATGAGAAAAGGGTACTTGATGTTGAGTAAATTTGTGTTTCACGTGATAGAATATTGTTTTCTGAAATTTACTATTGTCAAAAAATAAGGTATACACCATACTTTAAAACTTACACGGTACGAGATATAGAATGGCAATTTTATTATATAAAGTTCCTAAGTTGATATTAAAAAGGAGTCCACTGATAAAATCGAATTGTGAACTAAATAAGGTAGGTACTTATTGTTTAGGATTTATTATTAGGATTTGTTATTCTGCGTATAAAAAATCTGAGGGAAAAAAGTCACAAGGATGGATAATGATAAGACATGTACTAGTGGTGGAGAATGCATCAAGATGTAACTATTTAATAATGTAGTTTGGTCGTAGTGTGTAATAACCGTGTGCCCTAGGGCTGATTGTTAGGCAAACGATGACTCTAGTCATTGAAATGAGAAGTGGTATGGAATTGGTTGTAACCAAGAAAGTTCCGTAAAGTAGTGATTCATGCAATAAACATTCGCTGACGATGAGTGATCTGAGAGTGTAACATGCAAAACTTTAAATGCACAAGAGACCTCATTTTCTAGTGATTGACTTCCTTCCTTCCTTCCTCAATTCCAAAGTGTGTAATTCCTCCTCCTCCTCACTTACCACTTCATTTCATGCTACTTGACTACAATACAATTTCAACGCTTAATATACTCTCTAATGTTGCCCTTTTTACTTATATGGTTCCATGTGGGCGCTTTGTTTGCAAATTAATTTATAGTGGTAGTCCTACAACAGATATGCGTCCTATAATGGAGCTATATTGATATTTATCAGGCTACCTAACCTCCTAGCTGGATATTGCATGAAATATCAATTTGTCTCAGTTAACAGCACCAATTATTGTAATTTACAAGGCGGAAAACATAAACAAATAGTACAAATTATTATCCATGCGCATTTTCTAAATACTTATTTACTGGTAAATATCAGCGGAAAATATTTCTAAGGTTAAATTTTTTTCCCAACGACCTAAGAAAAGTCAAAGGTGTACAAGAAAATAACAGGCCAAACCCTAAATCCTTCTTCATCAACAGAACAACAACTTCCAGAATTATGTAGAATATCCGGTTATGGTTCTAAAAATAGATAGACAAAGACTCTTTGGCAATAGGCAACTGAGTGTATAGATGACAGAGAAAAGGGGCAAAGATGTATAAATAGAAGATGTGACAACAACAAAAAGTGGAGAAACACCCACGTCGGGTCGAAGTCGAACTCGTCCTTCTTCGCATTAAAATTATGAAGAAATTCGTTGAATGAAATTCTGGTATAACTCCAGCTGCATCCAGTACCATTATCGATCAGCCGATAGCCCAGTGATTAGCTCAGTGAAATTAGTAGGTTATGTATTCCGCTGATGCTGACTGAGTGAGATGTATGCGTGTTTGATGTCTGCATTGACCTAAATGTCAAATCATAGTTCGTGCTCTGGCATATGCTTCTTCAACAAAATTAAAATAATTTCTTACAGACAGCTCCTGTCTTATTAGAAGAAAGCAATTTGTTCAAAAAGTTTTGTTCGTCAATTTACTTAATATCATCTCTTATTTCCCATCACCGTCTATCCCAACTTCCCAACATCTCCATACACTATCATTTTTTACCCCGAAATTTCTTACAATCAGGAGAAGACCTTGGCTAATAATTTACATCCTCAAAAATTTTTGTTAATTTTTTACTTGTTACGGATTTTCTATGCGACCTTTGATATTTGCCTAGATTCCCCTCCAGTAAATTGTTTATACTCAATTAGCTAATATAGCTACGAACTAGTTCACTGCCAAGCCATAATTGATTTTTAAATCCCTAATAATCAGTATTCCTAAGGCAAAATAAACGCGTAGTATCACCACATTCTTTGCTATACCTTCCTTGCCGTGGCATTCATGTAACTTGACTTTGTGTAACTAAATTATTGTATGCATGGGTTGGTAGTAGATAGTGATCGAGTAGCTTCAGAGGCTATTATTGCTTTTCTTTGATGATGCCCATAAATTAATTTTTACGTGGGCTGAACTTAAATTTGCAAGAAGTGAGTTGATTAATGATTATGGGTTTTGCAAATGTAGAAGTTCATTCCCTGCTCTCTACTTACCTAATTATTTCTTCCAACAAGCTACAAGTTACAACCAATATAAATAATCCACATGTATCCTTGATGCCAGTCTAATAAGTAACTTGTCTTCTAAACCATCTTCCTATCTATCCACTTCCCTTTATGCATTTTCCTCTAATTTCCTGCCATTATTTTTTTAGATACTCTGCCCCTACACCTGCAAGTATACTCAATGGAGAATTACCTATGTAGGTACTATTAATATGCTATCAATAATTTGGTCAGCATGCAAACCCCCAATATCATCACTCATTGAAAAATGATTTGCATTTTAAAGATAAAATTTTTAATTCACTTAGAAGAAACTTCTGGGAGATATTTTTTATAAAGTATCATATTTTACATGATGCAAAAAATTAATGCGAACCGCAGGTAAAGCTGAATAGGTCTCCACTTTACCATTTCAATTGGATTAATAAATCGCATGTTGCCACACAAAATATACATTTCTATCAACACGACCAAAAATGTGCAAAAACTACTGGGCTCTTATTTTTCTGATATCAAAACCAAAACTTTATGAAATGATTGAGGACATTTATTAATTTTAATGGAAAGATATGGCTAAATTTAATAAAATAATACATACGAGTCTTAGACTTTGATCGCTATGAATTTTATTGTTTTAAATAGTACTTGTCATCATTCCGTATCTCACAATGAAAAACTTTTGTCGGAGAATATTATCGTTGGCGATAAGACTACCTACACTTTATTTTCTAATCTCTGTTTTTACCTATAAAGTTTTTGTCAAAGCTGCCCTAGGACTTATTCAGTTACCATTCCAGAAATCCCTCCCTATCGTATTGGCGATGAATGAAACTGATATCAGTGAAGATTAGTTTACATTTGTGTATGTTATCAACACTGTATGGGTACATTGCTCGATGCCAACAATTTTAGTACCCACAATGCATATCATCATTACTATTTCATGCATGTGAGCAGTGCATGTCTGTATGCCATTCTATTTACGGTTAATGTACCGATGTACTTACTCCAAAACCTCAACGCCAGCTTTCTAGATTTATATGTATGTATGTGGTATGTACTTACTCCTAGACTAATTTGCTTCCCATTTTTAAGGAATGAATTTTTAACGACTCCGGTTGCGATTAATTGGCCATGCAAATGGTGCTTATATTCCTGATGTACTCAGCAACTAACAATATTGATTATGCAACCCATTAACAAACAACTACCCATTACGGCATCATTTCATTACAAATCGTTATTATTAGTTGTTTTGATAATGTTATTAGGCATATGGTACTTAGTAACAAGCTCATCCAGGATGTATTTAACCTTTCGCAAACTAAAATACGTAATTTTTTATGGGTAGACATAAACAAGAGTAAACATTAGCTTAATTTTGGTTTTATTATTCTTGATGATGTTCATAAATCATGATTAGGCATAATCACATTCTGTAGGGTAACAATGCAACGTTATCAATTACATAATGTAAACAATAATTAGATATGTCGACCAATTAATTGCGACAATAGCAACAGTTTATTACGTCAATGTAAATTTTATTAGAGAACTTCGAGCAGCATCTTTGATTATTACCCTCTCAATAAAATTTTATCAGCACTCGCAAAATTTTGATTAATTTTCTCACTCACGTTCTATACAACACTAATTATGCATTCCTATAAGTATTATTTATTAAGAAATATTAACATGTAGAACAAAAAACTGAAGGTTTTAACAAGCTAGTGATGAAAATACCAGGCAACCATTGTACATAAGTATATGCATATTTCGTTTATGCAAATTAGCAGCAGAAACTATCATCGAAGTTTATGTATCTGTAAGATTCCTTTTCATGCCGTTATTATGAAGTGGTAAATGCATCTAAGACACCACAATTCATTGCTTCATCATGAAAAAGGATTAAAGCGTTGAGTCATCAGCCGATGTAGTACAGTACACAGAAGAATGATAACGAAATAGTTACTAGGTAATAATAAAATTACGGGCAAGTAAGTAATACTATTAATATGTCAATATAAAACATTATTACTATCTGTATTCTGTATGACTAATTTGCTGACTAAATATATTTTGTACTGGCTTATTGACAAATTACAAAAAATGTTGCCATTAAATTCAATACGACAATAAAATTTTTCTGTGACTGTTTCTATGTATCTCGGTTGACAAATTAACTAGCCTCATTGCATTACTCTGTTGATTGACTAATACGCAGCAAATGTTTTCTTAGTTTCCTTTTACCCTTCATTTGGTTTAACTACAATTATGTTATAAAGAGATTGTCAGAATAATATGTAAAGCACTTCTCAACGTCATCACATAACTTTGTGTTAATTAGTTCTACAAATAGTGATAATATCAAATGTTGCTTATTTGCTAATTCAATCAAGGCAAATGGACTGTATTCATAGTAATGCGGGGAATACAAGGTAGGTATTCCCAACAGAATGTTTTCAAATTAAAATATTTTCATTGACATAAAGTGACCCTTGACTGCATCTGAACATTGCGTAGTACTAATGCAGACTGGCAATAAAATCGCTGCGGAAAGTGTGAAAAAAGTGTTAAATTGAAAACATTATGATGGGCATACGGTTTACCCCCAAATTGCCAACACCTTTTTGCCAACACTATAACCTATTTCTAATCAAACCTAACCTAACTTAACATAACCTAACCATATATAATTCTGGTGTTGGAAAAAAGGTGTTGGCATTTTGGGGTTCTCCGGGGCATACCTATACCCAGCATTACCATGACTAGTCCATTTGCCTTGTAATTGAATTATATTATTTTATGTGGCATAAATCTATAAAATTAAAACTATTCATGAAATAGTAAATGAAAACAATATTGGTTATTCAGTACACGTAAAAATTATTCTTTGGTAATATTCGAAGAGGATTCGGTAATATTTTGTTAGGTTCGAGGACCTGATTTGTAATGATAGAATTTGCATGAAAAGTTGAAAGGAAGTTTTCTGATTTTCCAAGGATCTTTACATAAGATTTCTGAGAATTTTAGATATTCTGACGGACTTATCTCTCTGCTTTCGTTTGCTGGGCTTTTTTTTGGACATGGATATTGTGGTAAGAAAAATATACTGGGATTGTCGTATTTTCGTTATGATATCGTCTACGAGGAGTTTCCTGTAATTGTCCAAGTCGATCTGTATATCTGGGATACTGGGTAGTGACGCGTGCTGAAAGCGTGGTATTTGCTGTGTTGACTCTTCTTTTAAAATATGGTCATTTAAATTGGAAAGGTATGATTGAAATCCTTTGAATTTAGGTCCTAAGACATTCAGTTGTAATTTGACATGTGGGTGATTTGGAATAATAGATGGAGTCCCGGGAGAAGTAAAGGGAGCATTCGGAGCAGGAGAAGTAGTGAATCCTTTGGTGATTTGATAGTTGCAGCAACCACGTCCATTATTCTCGAATGGGGAAATCATTTCATGTGGCAAACCTCGAATAATTTCTATTCGTTGACTGTGTGTAACGGTTGGGATGGGAGTTCTGAATCTGTACGTAGACGCAACGGATGGCTCCAAACTGTCATTACTAAAGTGTCATGATAGTCAGATAAATGCCGAGAGAATTTACATTCGCCATGTACCCAAAGACTATTTACGGACTATTACATATCTGTAGGAGAGTATAAGTCTAATTATTTGGGTTTTGCCCTGTGCTAGACAATGAATGAACATATGAACTATAAACGAAATTAAATGCAGCGTTAATAACGTCGCCATTATGTTATTCTCATATTTTTATGAACATTGGGTTCTTTGTTGTCTTCTACAATTAGATTACATCCATTCTAATTAAAATTAATTGTATGGAAATGAGATAAGCAGTGTATTTCTCGGAGAAACACAAAAAGCATAGCTAAACGAAACATAACATTATCTAATTACCTGGAGTATAGCAGAAGCTATATGATTGCACACGGACCTTATTACTAAATGGGTCGACATGTAACCAACCTAAGGAAATTTATATGCCCATTATAAAAGAAATCAGTATGCTCTTTTATTTCAGAGGCAGACTGGTGAATCTGGGAATATTCTCACGTTTTTCTCTGACGGGGATCAGCAATAAGGAAATGTGAATGAATAGTGACGACACATATATTTGGGTAGTATTAGGCTTAGTCTACGACAATGTTATGCATAAACGAAAAGGATAAATTGCTTTCTGTGCGACTTGATTATGTATCTGTGCACAATGTCATGCATAATATATTGTGAGAAGAAAGGAAAAATTGGATCAAAGGAAAAAGAAAAGATGTAACTGATAACTTGCCTGAAGAAGACAATTCGTTTCTCTGAAGCTCCGGAATGAACTCGATCTGGGCTAGGTACAAATCCATTAGGTATAGAAATCCCTCGTGAGTCCAAATTATTGAACATGAGACGAGTCCATTCCAAAGCACCACTTGGAACTTTTCCTCCGAGCAACGGACTCACATCCTCCCGAAATACCTGACGCCTTCGCTTTCCGCTCCTCTCCTGCTACAATCCAATTACATTTGACCTTTTGTAATCTTTTTCGAAACTCTAAAATACAATCACAACTAGTCTTCGTGAACCGACAACTACGCTTTATTATTCCAAATATTTACTAAGCAATCTCACTACTTACATACATAATTAGGGGCGATCAAATAAAAATCATTTTGAGAAGATTCTTTTAATACTTTCTAGTGTAGGGAATAAAAGTAATTGAGGAATGTGCAGAGTGCTAAAAAATTTAGGGGTGGGAAGAAAGAAATAAGTACCTACCTGGTAGTATTGATAATGGGAGTGAGTGAAAACTGGAATTAGTAGGAGCAGTGATAGTGCCAGACAGGAACTGTCTGCCAGTTCGATCCGCATGATGTTCAAGTTACAGAACAGATAACACAATTGACAACGGTATCCTGAATTCTTAAAGGGTTTGTTCAATCCAGAAGATCACTAGAATGTAATTTCTATCTCGCCTTTGATGGGCTGGCTTCCATCCCATTACTATACAGATATAACTCTGCCGTGAATGACGACAGCGAATCAAACCGTAACGGCATGCGATTCTTCATTCCCTCCGCATAACATACAAACATCAGTCTCCTCCGTCCAACAAATCCAGTTGTTTATATGCCAAAATAGCCTTTATGTCCTCTACTATACATTGCCCCAATGTGATACTCATCTATCTAACGTTATGGATACTCGGCACAAAATTATTATCTTAAGTACAGCATTACTATCTGTATTGCATGTCCACCTGCATATAGAGATATGTATTATTCCGTATTATTTATGTATTTCTATGTACAAAAAGTAATAAGGGAATTAGAGAACCGCAAATTGTACCTACCCATTGCGACTTCTTTCAGCCTCGGTTATGTAGCATAATACCTATTAGTGGTAACGAGGTTAATTAATGAGAATGCTCCACAAAAAAGGTTTTTTACATTTGGATCTTCTCACTTTGTATTCTGTGCACTATATTCATTTTCAAACCTTTTCATTAATACGACAACTTTGAAACGGCTTAGAATTACATGCTTTGATGTACAAAACCAACCATGGCATTATGTACTTATGTGTTTGTAAAATAATGGCAATACTGCTTATTTACTTCGTTTGTAAAATAATTAATTACATGCCTTTACATGTCATATCATCTTAATTATAGCTTACCATTGCCTAAACGAAAAAGTTAGGGAATGCATTATGCCCCGGTTACATCTCCTCATTTATTTCACGCTTAGGAAAACTATATCTAAGAAGATTTATAATTACATGTTTGCATTTTTGTTTGCATACGTAGCTTTCTTTAGTGAAAATGTATCCAGTTTTTGATATTTACTTAGATTAGCCTTTATTGAAAATAAGTAAGAAAAATGTCTGTAGCTATCCGCTAGATGAAAAAACAGTTCCAATGCCCAGTACATTGCAATAGAAATGAACATACTCATAGTATAGCCAGGAATTGTTCTATCACTAAAAGTTAATTTTATGGTTCACATGAGTAAGAGTTGTAGATATTATTTGCTGATGCTGCGTATATGCCTTTGAAAGAATAAAAATGAAATGAGGGTGGTATGGTGAGTGGATGTAGATTGTTGGATGAAAATGATTGCCAAGTGTATAGGATGATAAGCCGTGTTATTCAGATAAGAGCCTAGCGTGTGTGGTGACACTAAAAGACGCATTAATGTTGCCGATATGGAATTTTGGATGGATGGTGAAAGAAAAGAAAGCTGGCGAGTCGACACTCGAGTATCCGTGTGTCCGAATGTATTTAGGTATACACTTTTATTTTCATAAAACTCATGCACTCGTTGAACTACATGAGATTGAGTGGAACACCCAGTGTCAACCATTCTTGGACAGCGGTTATCTATGCATCTGATCAATCATTCGCTCGGACTCAGTCTTTGTCGCACCGTCACGCATTCTCAATCAATCGATGTAATAGAAAACGCTAACAAATCCCTCTTCCACGATTCATTACTCTACTTACGTTAGTTAGTAGACTTATAGTATGCATTTATGTATTAGAGTATAGTATAGTACTTATCGTTACTTACATTACAGTAGTAGTAATTATGAGTAGCTTCTGAGTCGACATCAACCAACATTCAATCCATGCAAACTATTTACATTACATCATGACGATCGTACCATCATTGACGGGTAACAAATACATTCACTCTTCTTGCAAATTACAAGGGTGTCGTGTGTTTCTGTGTCAAAATAATAACAGTAGTAAATAGTTAGTTAGAATAGTAAGTAAGATACTAATAATAATATGATTATCGCAAGAAAGGATGATAAGGTAGTGAGTGAGTTTTTTGAGTGAGTGATTTGAGTTGAGTGTTTGTCCGCATAGTCGAAACATAGGAATCAAATGGATTTGTAGCAGTTTGAGTTCCGTATATGTAATTATAATAATAATTAAGTAGTAAAGTTACATACTTACATATTTTAGTATAGTAGTACACAGATTACAGATTGTATTTCATAGACGTCCGCGTACATTTTTACTTAATTACTTTACTTACGAACTGAGCCTTACGTACTTATTTTGTTCCGTATGTAATGGGTGTAGTCGTGTAAATAATGTAAATATGTACAACTGTACGAGGACGCGACGTATCGACAAATGTAATAGACTTATACTTACTTTTTGTATAAGTTAGTTGTAGTTAGTCATTTTCATGTAGCTAGTATATTAAATTATGGTATGTGTTACGCATTTATTTAGTACATAATATAATTAGTGTAATTGTATATATATTTAGTATATTATAGTAATAAGTACAGTACGTGGTGATGTTACCTATAGTACTAATTGTTGGTGTAATAATTAGTGATCATATTGTATGCAGTTTAGTCAAGTGTGGATACGAGCGTACAGTACATTATCATTTACATATTACGACGAGTCTATACGAATGAGTAATTAATATAGTGTTTTTAGAAATACTACGTATACAAGTATATATACAGACATCTCGGTGTGTGCAGTTCTTGCAGATTAAATAAATTACTCGTTCCACACTAGACTCGAGTCAGGCATGCACTTGTGAATTTATTTATTTATAGATTTTCTTTGGTTTAATAATTGTTTCCTTTTTGTTTCACTTATTTTATGCTGATGTGGGTGATTGGTAAGATACATGTGAGGTGGGTGCAGAAATTCCGTTCAAAGTACCTACATCAACTAATTTCAATTATAAGGTAGACTTGTATCATTAGGCTGATAGCGAACTCACTGACGTGAGCTGAGTCGAGATTTCTTTACTTTCGTTGTCAATCTGATCCGATCGTCAGTGAGTTCTTATCTTATATGGGAGTCAATTGTGGGATGAGATCAATTCCTGTGATCTGATAATAATAATATATATATTGTATAAGTAGATAAGCAGACTGCTTGGTTTTACTTTTGTTTGTTTGTGACTGGGTGAATGTTCTATGTCCTACTTCAGATCTATGTACCATTTACTTGTATGTATAGTAATATATCAATACTATAGCTATTTTTTATTTTCTGTTGTAGCTATGTAGTATATGTATTGCGGTATACGGTATATAATAATATTAATATATTTATTTCTGTAAAGTGTGGTATGCTATGGAATTTGATAATTTATGACGTAATTAAATATTATCCAATTCTGTATCCGTATGTATTTATTCATGTACGCCGTAGTACATGTCATATAACAAAGAGACTATCTAGGCAATCACCGTTGTCTGTTCATCTGTTCTGTACCGGTGATTGTTTTCAAGTAATAAAAAGTCATTTTCTGTATGTACTGATTCTACTACTGTTACTTGGTTGATTTATATACCTACTTGGATATTTTCCGAATGTGTTTTTGGTTTGATTTGTTTTCGTCTGCATCTTTCTTTTTTAAGTGAGTATAGGTGTTGGCTATCGTATCTGTTAGCATGATTTATGCACTAGCACTGATTTACTTATTTGTGTATGTGTGTTTGTGTGAGCCGAATTGAGATAGATATTATTCTTGGTTGATTTGGTTTGATTTTCACTATTAGTATGGTAGCTATACAAGTAGTATATATAAGTATATATTAGAATAATAGTAATTAAGTAAGTATAGTACTTTATTGGTAGTCGTGGTTTATGTTCTCTTGTGGTTGTTGGCCTTTCCTTCACACGTAGGCACACATTTTTGCAAAACGATTATTCTGATTACTCTGATTTTCTCTACGTATGGATAAGGTAAAGTCTTTTAATTGAATTCAACGACTCAAGAATTGAAGTACACAGGAAGGAAATCAAGGTATACGCATTTATATAGGTATATGCCTACACAATAAGTCATACACAATAAGTGACAAAGTAATAAGTATGTAATTCATAAGTATGTTCAAGTCTACATTGTATAATGTAACCTGACTATATCGAGGATGCTTGTTTACAAAGGTAAATCATTAACAACATCATAAATTACGATTTATAAGTACATTCACATGTAATTGTTGTAAGATATAATAGTTTTGTTTTGTGACTAAGGGGTGGATGGATGTCACCACACGCACTCGGCTTTCTATTTATCAGTACCTACGAGGTGAGCATCCATCCCCTCCACTCTAAAAGTCCCATACAAAATGAGCATTTGTTTGTTCTGATAGTAGTAAGTTACATTGTATCTGTATTGTTTTTATGTAATGTATTTATGCATAGTCAGTAGTTTATCTAAAATCCCTTAAATAGTTAAGTATACTTTACACTTACTTTTACATGAACTCTTTTCAGTTCACCACGTCCACTCCAACTTACATTTGCAATAATTTATAATAAGATTTATGAAGTAGTAGTAATATAGTTATTATGTCTCATGTATGTATGTATAAGTTTGTGTGTATGTATGTATTTATGTCTGCTGCCTTGTATCCTTCACCTACCTAGGTATATAATAATAGTATGTCCATATAACAACCTTACTCAAACTGAAAAAGTACATACGTTTACTTCATTCTTCCTTGCTCACGAGTAGATATTCTCACTAGTGTTGTTGGTATAGTTAGTAGTATCCGGTATAATCAACTTTAAAATTCAATTAATTTGAAAATGTATTTCATGACGAGTTCAAAAATCAGTTTTTGCGAATAACAGCGAAAACACAATCGAGAGTCTGTAGATAAGTATGTGGAGTATGCATGTATGTATGTTTAGGTATGTTTTATAAATGAATGTTTCTATCTATCTGTATATACAGGGCTAGTCATGTATATGACCCAATAGTCTACGTTCTCTAGCTCCTAAATGGAGACTGCTAAGGAAGTTAAGTGACCATGCAAAGGAGGACAAAATTTGCAAAGAAGTAGTTATAAGCATATTTTTATCGAGTTCTGTTTTTCAAAAATTAAAAATCAGGGAGGAAAAGCCCAGATTATAATTGTAGATATTTTTGATTGAAAATTTTAGGTCATAACTTTATAGCTTTTAATGCAAACGGCGAGCACCATTGGAAAGAGAAGGAAATTTATAATAGATATAAGAAATATTTTATTGTTTCTAGTTTAGGCAAGGAAAAATGAACATTTTAAAGACCATATTCTTAGATATTTTATCTTTCAATTGAAATCATCCATACCCAGTCTTCATGAATATTCCCTATCTGCATGAAACTAATTCAAACACCGATTTGCGGGATAAATTTGCTCCTGAGCTATCTAGATAGTCTTCTTGGTCTTCTTGGACCACTTTGGTATTTGACTCATAAGAAAGTTATCTTGAGCACCCCAAAATACTTTTATCTTTCAATAAAAATCAGAGACAATAGCTTCATTGGAGCTGGTTTGAGTTTTAATAATCAATCTTAGTTGTGGAGGGTTTCTCCGAATATTTTAACGCCCCTTTCGGCGATTTAATGTAAAAAGTGGCCACTGGACCTCAAGAAAGCCCACGTAAAAGATTGAGTTTCTCCTACAATTGAGTGTGTGCATCGATTGGAAGCTATTGCCAAAAGTCTCAGAAAGCTGAAGAATAGATGTTAAAAGAGAATTTTATGATGAATCGGAAAATATAACATAGGAATTTGGCCTTAAACTCCCTGATTTTTAATTTTCGATATGGAACTCAATAAAAACATTGATATAACCTACTTTGTTAAATTTTCTCTTGTTTTGAATAGTGGTCACTTGATTTCTGTTTTAGCCTCCGCTTAGGAGCCAGAGAGCCTAGACCACTGGGCCATTCATATGCCTGTAGCCCTGTATGTATGTGTGGTTGTGTATACTGTACATAAGTATTACCAAGTAAAATCCGGTTTGGAATTTTTTGTTTTGGTTTTTGATTTAGTATCTTTGGTGTTTTAGCAATTATTTTGGAGCAGTGCAGTTAGGTAATGCGGACCAGAAGTGTTGAGAATCAGGGAGAGTCAGTGAGATATCATTTCAGCACTTGTAAGTCGAGTTGATGTGCTACATAAATCTACTGCTACACCATACACTATAAATGATTACATAGTAAGTGAAGTACACAATCCCTGTCGAGTCGGTTATAATTTTGTTCCGTGTCCTCAACTGTATTTTGTAAACTGCTACTTAATATGTAATTAGATTTGCTGTTTGGATTATCTCATGTTCATGCGAGCACTTGCCTTAGTGGATGATAATATCAAAGGCGTACATACATAAATGAGTAGGTATGAAAAGCATTTCTGAGATCTCCCTGACTTCCGCACTCTGGACTCTTGCAAAAACGTCACATCACCAAGTAGTATTAAGTCTACGTAGAAAGGTACGTGTACATATCATAGACTTGTTATTAGTTGTGGTTGTGGGATTGTAGTAGTAGTAGTAGTAGTAATAGTAGTAGTAGTAGTAATAGTAGTAGTAGTAGTCAGTAGTAATGTTGAAAATAGCACCATATGATAAGTTTCGAGAAAAATAACATGTCAAAGAAGAACTGAATGTCTATAGCTACTTAATATTAATTAGATTATTTTATGTATAGTATATAATAATATTACGTACATTAGCTGACTAATGACTTGATTACGTTACGTTCAACAATTTGATGAGCAAATGGTTTAAACATTGGAACTCTCATTCGATGACTTCAACATCAACAGCATAGACGACGACGATGATACGGAGATGATGATGACGCTGGTGGTGGCGATGCGATACTTATATATGCACTTAGTATATATATATGTATATAACAAGTTGACCCTCTCGATTCGACACTTTAACAATCGATAACAATATTTCGGTTAGTACTTATAACAGTCAGAGTATTAGCACACGTCACGTCACATCACTTTTGAGTAGCACCCTCCACCCACGCACTTTGACAGGACACGACAGGTCAACCACGTTGTTGCGAGTATTAAGATGTCAGTCATCAATCACCGCTCACAACACTCATCGTCATACTATACAGAGAGCTATCATAGGTTTCTTAATAATTAGCACGTACATATATATAGTTCAAAGGCGAAGGATTTCTGGAAGCAGCAGAAGAGTGAGCGAGAAGTATTTTTGTTGCATGTACCAAACAGTAACAAACATCCGAGAAACGAAGGAGACCGACGGAACGGATCGGGGATTGTGACAGACAACCCACCAAGTGACAAGAGGTTCGTCCATTGTTATTTCCTCAGGGCCTTTCTTTCTGGCCCTGCACAATTATCATCAATTTTCAATTATCTATTGCCATCATCCGCATCCGTCCGTAGTCTCCTGATGTAGTCTCATCATCAGGGCCATAATCATCCAGCCACTCATAAACTCAACTCTCCACTAGCACTTTTTGGTACTTGTCTTGTCTTGTCATGTTTTGTCTTGTCCTGTCCTGTCTGTCGTGTCGAGACTCCTCCACCCTCCATATCCGAGTCTGAGTCTGAACTGTACGAGTCTGAGGAGGAGTAGTTCAGTAGATATACATAGTATTGCTGTGAGTATTATATATGTTTCATGTGCATGCAGTTGCGCAGCCAGGCCAAACCTAAAAAGAAAAGGGTCACTTCCACTGTCACTTTCTTCCAACTTTCTCTCTTGTCTCCGACTTTCTCCTTCTGTTATCTGCTTTCTCCTCCGCTTTCTCCCTCGCCTAACCTCGCTCGCTCCCACATTTTCTTCGCCGCCCTCTTCCACACTTTCTCATCGTCGTGACTATCCCCGTTATATAGTACATTCTTTCCAAACACTCTTTTCCGTACTCTACTTGTATAAGTACTCAATGAATTACTCTAGTCTACTGGTTCCTTTTTTACTCCTTCTCCAATAATACCAAGTCGTCTTCTACAACGTCCGAAATGTGTAGATAGATGATCCAGTACATCAGATTGAAGCAAATAAAGCAGACTGGGAATACCACACGGGAGTACCTGCACAGTTTTTATTACACAATCACTATATTTCCCTATTGCATACATCACAACACTAAAAATTCCTGTAAATCAATCTTTCAAAGAATCTGGCTATATTAATTATCATACTTATACTTCCACCCTATATTAGCACTCAACTACGTTTGTCTTCCCTAAATTGTTGTTTCGAAGAATAATATCTCCCAGAAATGCTTATATTTAATAAACATGTTTCTCTAGGTATCCGTGACGCATGTCAGTTTAGCCGATCATTACTCTGTTCTATATAATTCTAGTGATATCTATATTATTCACTAGAATAATAATAATCTGCTCACATTAACTGATATAATATAGATGCCTATGTCATGATGAGCACATGCGAACCTCCCTAGTAAGTACTAGTGGCAGTCTCATTTTCCATAAATGGGCTCTTTCTGTGTCATGGCATGCCATGTCCTGTCATAATCATCATCATCCTTGTCATCAAACATCAACCATTCATCATAATGTGTCACACACTTCATCTAACCAGTCCTTTTTCTATTTTCTAACAACTCCTTCCTTCCTTCCTTCCTTATAACTTATTCTCTGCCTTCTAAAGACGAAGGAACGCAATTGCATTAAAGTCACTGTCAGCTGTCACTCGTTAAAATGAATGTGCTTATACACTAGATTCTTCTATACACTATTTATGCAGCGCCTTTTTCGCAATCAAAAATTCAGTAACCACATATGTGCTCAAGGAAATCAGACACCCTTTCAGCATTCGAGGCTACAAACGTTGATCCTATAGTTCTTGGTTGTTTAATGATTGGTTGCATGGAGAGATACATCAACATTGTTCATCCTGCCCTTACTTATTACCTACTCGTAAAATCAATAACATAATCAACGGGCTAATAAAAGAACGGCTGGCCAACAAGTTTAATCTTAACTAGGCTACTACTTTCAGTGCTCTATCCATAATATACTAGTAGGGGCTACAAATATAGTATATGTTAGTATGTCTACCTTTAAGTATTCTCTGAGTAGTAATAACATTCTTTATGGCTTTTAAAAATGCTGATTGTGTCTGTGGAACTATCTATCCTAACTTCATAATAAAATACTACAAAAATCTTCATTCTAATAAGTATATCCGATAGAATGAGGCTCATTTCACTTTCCCCATTTACTTAGGTCGTCGTTTGTTAGATCGACCGCAAAACCATAAATACACTAAAAGCTTTTCACTCCCTATATCAATAATAAGTATCATTTATCCACATTACAGGAATGCAGGGATTAGCACATTAGTCTAACGATAAGCACGATAACTTTATATATTGAATCCTGTTAAGTACACAGTAGTCGCTATCATCAAAAGAACGCAACTTCGCACATACTTATACAACCAACTTAATCTGATTAACTCAAATAAAGGCTAGAGACAAAGGTGCTATAGATGACTTATTAAAATATAGGGGTCGTGTTTCTCTACCAAGAATTACTAGCCATGAAATCGAGACAAAGTAATAAAAACGATGGTACCTCTTACGCTCACTGAACCGAAATTGATACTGACGTCTGACATTTCGCCAAAAATTTGTAATAATCTTTACTCCAATAAATGCACTATGCATCGACTTGAACATTTCCTCTGTCTTATACAATCATACCAATAAATAAATTCCTGCTTAAAAGTGGCATCAATGCTTTTTTAAATGCTCTATTGTCTTTTCAGACAAAAAACTATGCAATCTATTTAGGAATTCGATTGAATAAAAGAATTCGTTGTAGCAATAAGAAATAGGCATCTTGCAATATATATTCAGGACCTGACTTGTTTAATTAATTAAAAGGGTTTGAATGACTCACTTGTCGATGTCCGATGGTGTGATACCATAGAGTTTGTTGATGTCCTTGCCGGGTGGCAAGATAGGATGAGCAGGATTTTCTTCGTCCCCACCGCGAGCTCCATTGACTGTATTTTCTAGAGTGCCTACACCTTTCGAGTACGACTTGGGGTCGTGTACCTTAAAGCGAACCTCCTGGTAAGACAAAATACAAAGTCAGTTCTAGATTTCATAGATAAATAAAAATAAAAACTACTTGTAGCAGGTATGCAAAGGAGAGAATGCACACAGGTCCTACGTTTTATAAATAATAACATCGAATCGCTGATGCCAATTCTGAACACAGCCAGAACTTCAACTGTCTACAAATTTAATTCATCACAGATGAAAGAAAACTAGAAAAACAGAAACGGTGAGTACAGTAGGGAAAAATCTTTTGACTGATTTATCCAAGTTTGTAACGGAACTCATATTGCTAAGTATTTTTCTTTTCTAACAACCATTGATAATTTCGACTCAACTTTGACATACCTATGCATGCATTCCCGCTTTCTCCGACAGTTTCATTTATTTACAATGTCGGGATGTAATTTCAATAAACGAAATACAATTTTAATGTAAGTAACTATCAATTCTCAAAAAAATAATCCCTCAGAATTTAGAGATATGTAGAGATAAAGTTCGTAAACTATTCTATTACCCTGAATTTTTTCATTTTGTGAAAAATGTACCATTATCTATTCATATTTACATATAGACAACCAAGTCAATGTGCTCCGAGATTTTCTTGACGTAGGTACACACAATTTTTGAACCTTTAACCTGGAAATCAAACTGTGCCCTTAAATCGGAACAAGCTGCCAATTATTGCGAGGTGATTACCCTAAAGAGATAATCTGGTTTGTTTAATATAGGGACTGCTTAGGTATATTTTTTGTTTGATTAACCTTAAACTGGGAATTTGTGAACTTGGTTTAACGCAATGAGATTGTTGGGGTGTTAAAGCATGTAGTGAGGGTCATTGGGAGAGTATTTACGGCAGAGAGATGTGATAGGGGAATAGTTGAAGCGTTATATTGGATTTTATGGAATCGATAGTGTGAGGTGGAAAGTCAGAGGCGAGGAAATCAAAGCGAATCAGTTGTAAAAGTTTGTTGGTGCCATACTGTTTGTTTAGCGTGATGCTCATCATGGTGATCCATGGCTGCCTTTTTCTGCTCTGCCATTTTCTGCAGAGCAAGGAACCTATTCTTGCGCATTTGGATGCGCTTAGCCATGTATCCAACGGTAGCGTATTCTGCGGGTCAAGAGAAATGGAACAAAACAATATTTCACTGTGAAAGGGCGGAAGGTGTTTTTTGGACGAAATGGCATGGCACTTACCTAACAATGAGGCGAAAACCATGACGAAACAGGTACCGAGATAGACGTCTATTGATTTCACGTACGAAATCTTGGGGAGGGCTGCGTTGGTGGAGGACATCAGTGTTGTCATCGTCAACACCTAAAGACAGAGACAGACGGACGCTGAGTGGTATAGGGACTAAGTACGAGTCGTGACTCAAAAAATAGATCACGGACTAATAGTGTGTGAGGCAAATGTCTTATGGGGTGGGATATAAGTTGTGTGCGGGCAATATCTTATAGGGTGGGATATAAGTTGTGTGGGCAAATATCTTATAGGGTGTGAGTTGTGTGTTCGGCCATGTATGCCGTTGATAATGCAGGATGATAAATGAGGGAGAGTGTGTCTGGAAAGAGCAAAAACTTACAGTGGTCACACCGAGAGCAACTCGAGCGGGCGTCGCGTTTCTGTTGAGCCAAAAGGAGACCCACGAGATAATGACAATGAGTCCCGAGGGAATGTAGATTTGAATCAGGTAGTAGCCCATAGATCGAACGAACTGGATCTCACAGGCCAGGCGAGAGTAGTTTCCTAGTATTATCAGAATCTTCGTCAGTCAAGCAAGCCCTTAGCAAATACTCCACTGGCTAATCTTAAAGGGGCTTGATCTCCTTGATCTTCGTCTCATAATTCACCGAGTCCCTATCACCTGTCTCGGAATTCTTTTCTCCTAACTAATTCTTTCGGCACCCCACCCACAATCCCTTACCTTTGCTCACCTCTTTCCATAATATCCTCCTCAGAATACAATAGATCCTCCTCAGAATATATTCTCACTAGTCAGCGAACCTTAATAGACTTTTAATCTCATATACTGCTGCAAGACTACACTTAAGATCTACGAGGTATATATCACGTGTGTCCTATCTAACTCACTTAGGTAAACGAGTTAGGCTTGTACCTATACAGACAGTGTGAGATTGAGTGTAGCAGTCCTATTTCAATAATGCGTTGCTCAAGGATTTCTTAACTTAATTCCAATACACTTCTTCACGAAACCTGAGAATCGGTGAACATGTCTTGTGTCCTTTTCTCTCGTGTCCACCTTTTATTATACTCCGCTACTCTGCTAAAATTGGCGAGTCTATATAGTAGGTAGTTACTTTGGCCATATAAAATATCTAGTTCTGAAAATGTTATATAGGTAATCTCGAGTGGATGTATCATCGGCAGGGAAAGTTACTTTCTTTATTTCTCTTTCTAGTAATCTCCTGGATGTCTTGTCCCCACGTCTTTGTCATCAACTCACTCCACTTTCGTTTCGCTCAATCCCGCCAACTCACCGCTCGTTTATTATGCTGTCAATGTCATTTAATTCCATCAAATACATATGTACCTAAACTTGGCACGTTAAACGTGATGCAAACTCCTGAGTGCCTAGCAATAAAAACTTGGAGCTATATAATCTCAATCCATATAAGGACTCCTTCCCTACACTATCAACACACGTTTTATTCTCATTCTTATTAGCGATACTAAAGACTAGCAAATATATACTAAATACCACACTATATACGATGTATTAACATATGAACGTGTAGAATACTTAAAGATACTGGGAAGGGTTGTAGTTGAATCAATAATTTTAAGGATAGGCTGTCGCTCATAGGGAATGGGAGGATGGTAAATGTAGACAGAGAATAATCGTATTAACTTTACACAAAAGTTTAAAGTCTCAAGGAT
The DNA here is from genome assembly GCA_019776445.1 of Tomocerus maximus. Lineage (NCBI taxonomy): Eukaryota > Metazoa > Arthropoda > Collembola > Entomobryomorpha > Tomoceridae > Tomocerus > Tomocerus maximus. The sequence continues at coordinate 7,201 of JABASH010001320.1, read as the reverse complement.
TCTTCTAGAAAAAATTAATTGTTTTAGTTGGTAGTGATAAAGCGAGATTTGAATTGTCTGACAATTTAAGATTGATTGGTACCTATTAGTAACTAAGTAATGCTATCACTCGTGGTGAGATAATATAATTGTCATTTGCATAGAGCTGTAGCCCGAATAACGAATAATGGAAGCACTCAATAGATAAATTCATTACCTTTCAGAGAGGTGGGTAGGATGGCACATATAGATAGTTACATAGTAATGTGTATTAAAAGAAATATATTTTATCGGATTTAGAAGAGTGAAAATCTTTTATCTCTGATAAAATCTTTTGCTTGCGCATATAGGTATATAGTAAGTAGCTGTGAATAAAATATAGTTAATAGTATATAGAGTTGAGAGAGAATAGAAAAAGCAACTTGCCTGGTGACATGACATGACATGACCCAGGACAATAAATGTACTTGACGATATATTTATAAATCGAAGTCAATGCCTAACATGTCTGTATATCAAAGATCGTCGATAATTTTAATTAGTAGTTAGGAGGGTATAAGTAGTGAACAGTTCGGCCAAAGTCGGGCATTCTCGAGTGGCTGTGGAAGTAAGTGGGTGACGTGGAAGAGTGCGGAATGAATGCTAAGCTAATTGTCAACAGTCATACGAGAGATAGAGATAGATATTGTCACGGAGGCGGGAAGGACAGAGACGAGAAAGCATGGACCGATGACTAGTAACCTGTAGTCAAGGAAATTTCCATGGCTTGCTGTCTGTGCCCAAGAACTTTGAACTGTGGCAAAGACACGTCAGAGGAGACGCCGACGGATTCGAGTCCCTTGGCCCATCTGTACCGGATGTCCGACATTGTGTAGCCAACTAAATTTTGTACCAAATTGCAATTTGTAAGCTCAAAGTCAAACGAACGTGAAGGTTGAATTACTACAAACGTACAAATACACAAATTCTATGGACTACAGTACAGTGACCATTCGCAGTGTTATTATCCATGTCATGGCTCGTGTGTTACGGAACAGTACAGATCAGACTTACAGAGAGTCTTGGAATTCGGCGGAAAGTGACTTTGGCTTGCTTGGCAATTCTCGCTGCATCCATCACTCTGCTTTCAGTTTGAGAGGTGCAAGCAGAGCTAGAGGCGAGGCAGGAACAGCACATGGCACACGTATACACACCAAATATCCACACTAATTGTCAATTACGACTCTGAGTCACCCCTCTCTACATATCATTACATGGCCCACTCACAATCACACAAGTCTTAGACCCGGATTTATATCTATATATATTGTATTTATCAGCCCAGAGCACCTGCCTGTCCGGGCAATAATTTAACGCTCGACCAAGACGCTCTCACATTACTCTTCCCCTTCGTGGAGTAGGTAATTTAATACCTTCCTTTACTTCCAAACGGTTTCAACTGATTTGAGTCGACGATAGACCCACATAAATATCACTTTCCTTGACACACACTAATACAAATACATGAACTGGACAGTTTACTCCTGAATACACTTAAGTAGAACATAAACAGAGTCTCAGGGAAACAAAAATTTATTATTTATGGCGAATCATTCGAAATGACATTAATTGGGGTTTTGTGGGGTGCACTATACAGATACTATTGACTCTACTACTATATAGTAGACATAGCACTAAGTAGTAGAGATTTCCAAGTATTTAGTGGAAGGCAAATGTATTTATGTAGCATTAGTAGTATCTGTATAGTAGGTGGGTGAGCATGGATAGCGTCTAGGTGTTTGTAGAGCGTTTCCTAGTATATAGGTACTATAGAGTCAAATCCGGATCAATTACTGACTTGCATAAATAAGTAGATTACATTGTACAATAAGCCTTCGGAGAATCCCCTGGAAAATCAAGTGAAAGTGAGCTTTCCATTTGTGGCATTGTTTATTTCATGTCTTGTTCATTCTACTTATCAGTATTAGGGATGTCCACCGACCAATGACCAAACCTTAACACGTGTTCAGTCCACTCACATCAATTCAAATCAGACCAACAACAAAACGGATGGAGCATGCAGTCAGGCATCAGGCATTCAAGTCAATTCAAGTGAGTAGAGCAGAACAGGGCGGGGCATTCCAGCGTGCAATCTTTTCAGTGCTCATTTCAATCAGTGGAGTTTTTGCAGTACAAATTTAGAGGTGCCATGCGGAATCTCATAACAAATCATTGATCAACAATCATCAAGCTGAGCCTTTCGACTTTCAAACTGATCAGATCACTGGTATTGTTAGTAGGGTAGAGCTGACCATCGCAAATCACTAAAATGCTACCAAAATCTTTCTTTTCTGTATAATAGATAGCTCGACTACTGCACACTAGTCTACATTTATATTAGAATACAAAACAGACAGAACTATGTATAAATATGTACGAAACAAGCATTGTCTGTTACAGTTAGTTTATTTACAGTTATTTACAGTTATCTATCAATTTCACATGGATCTATGGAAAACTAAGTATATAGTTATATCCAGTTTTATTTTTAATCAGACGTTGGTATAATGTGTAGTGGGTCATTAAAACTTATCTCCGAATTTCTTTTTGTCACAATTCTTAAAATAATGCATTGACATTGTATTAAATCAGGGAAAAAGAAAGTTTTTCTACAGTTCAAGGTTTAATGGCTTTTGCTTTGAGTGTCAAAGAAATTCAGGAAAATAAATTTCCCTAGATATATCTGGGTAATGAGTAGTTAACAATAATTATATTTTGTAGAGTGGAAGAGTATTTATTTAGTAAAAAGGGGATTTGATATTTGAGTAGCTACTAGGCAATATAATATGGATGTTATTGACATTGGAGCAGTGGCGAGGCAGATAGAACTGGATCAGATCAGCCTGAGCCTGTTTAGAATGTGGCTGAGAGCAAAGTAAATAAATGCATGGTGTTTGGGGTATATATCTGTAGGAATTAGGTATGCATGTCTTGTCATTTGCATATTTGGAATAGTGGAAGGTAGTAGTCTGTAGAAAGAGTAAGTCGTTACATTATGTAGATGTAACATTTACGAGAATGACAGTGGGGGTTATCTTTGGCTAGCTGCGAGAGCAGAGGGCAGAGAATCTCTAATCAGTACATCAAAGTACATCCTACAGTAGCAGAATAAATATGAAATGGCAGAAAACAAAACAGTAAAGTAGAGCGATAGAGTGAAAGTATGATAGAGAGTTGTAAGTTAGTAAGTAGGTACGTATTATGTAATGTAATAATGTTGGCTGTCTGAGAAATACAGAAGTGGAAGAGTACCTTAGTTACTAATAGAGGTAAGTAGTAAAGTAGTTTGAGCTACTGCTACAGGACAGGAAATATAGCGAAAAAGTAGATGGACATAAAAAGAGGTAGTAAAAGAGTGTATAGACAGAATGTTCCTATAATGGACTATGTAGGTCAGGTTGGTTATTTTGCAGAAGATGGTATAAAAAGTAGGATCAAGAAAGAGGGACGTATAAATAGAAATCATCTACGTTAAGGTACATAATTGCATGAAATAAGGTAAGTAAGATGTCCCTCCGTAAAAATAAAAATGTTTTGGTGTAGCAGCCAAATATACGTAGATTAGGAGGGGAAGGTGACGAAGAAGTTTTGATGGCAGGAAAAGGAAGGTAAAAATAAAGATATAAAAATAGTCGAGGAAAGTAAATATTTTCTGTGTGGGTACATATACTACTACAGATCATATATAGACAGAGAAAGTGTGAGGGAAAGTATACTACTAGAGGTAGGTGCTATATTTATTATCTTAGACAGACATCACCTACTAAGTAAATATATATGTATAGATGTTGGACATATATGATAGTAGAGAAGTAGAGGTGAGCTGAATAGTAAATATGTAATAGCGGAGAAAGGAAGGCAATGTATTTACTGTTGAGTGAGGTAGTAGGTACGTACAGGCCAGGTATTTAGATAACTTAGACACTTGAGCTATGTAGTAAATATGAGTATTGAGTATCACGAAAACTATAGTAGATGTTGGCTAGGTGGGCCGATATATTAATGATACACATAAATGAACGTGCTACAATATTTAAGGAATGGGAGAAGAAAACTTTCGGCCAGAGATATAACCAGATACCTGTGGTGAGCAGGACGTGCTTTTGGGTATGTCTGTGGCCCAAGACGGTGAACTGAGGCAGCTGAACTTGCGCCATCCCGATGGATTTCCGACCGCCGGCCCACCGATATTCTATGTCCCGCATTGTGTAACCGACTGACGTACAACATCAATTATCCCACTAGTATATACTACATACAGTCTCCACAATTTCCCATGCGACCTTAATTCGCTACATTTTTAGCCCTACCGATACAACTCAAAGATAAACAAAATCAACTACGGCTACGATGCACAACTACTGCATAAGAAACAGACAGGATCTTATTATCATATACTTAGAACAGGGACAACGCTAGCGCAGCGACTCGTCAAACCACATCAAAATAAAATAACAGCCGTACAAGCACAAATAATTGGAGCCATACCCATCCACTGAAGTGCACACTCATACGCACATAATATTTTCAGAGCTTTCAGATAAGCACCTACATCTATTCTATATAATAAATAAGCAAAATGAAGGTAATTATGCAGCAAACTCAGATTAGTGCTTGTCGGCTAAGTAAACAGCGACGTTTACACACCGGTACCCTAGATTTTGAACATCTTAAAGAGACGAATGCTTTCTTAGAGCATTGTTACCGAACACTTATTGCTTTCTAACGGGCATTCAGATGCTTGGGGTCAATACCTCATTCTGTCTAATAAATTATTTGTTACAATGCTGAATTTCAGCAAAAAATGAAACCAATAAAGTTTCTTTTAAACTCATTCTATGTCCAAATATTTTGTGGTAAAATCTATTATCTGTGTCGAGACAGATATACTAGAGTTTATTTACCCGAGATTATTTTATTCGAATAAAGATTGTCGTTCTATCTGAAAAGTCAGACAAGCTAACCATCTACGTAATAAAAATGAATCGGTTCAATTTTTATGTGCTATAAAGTATGTTAATTATACCTCTGCTAAGTAAATCATTTCAATTATAGGAAAACTAAAGGTGCAATAGTTGTATTTAATAATAACGATGCCTAAAGAAAGAAGTGATAATTGTTTTTCTCTTAGCTTTAGTGTCGAATTGAGCATCCGTATACTCCTATGTAAAGGTAAATTAATTATGCAATATAAAACAAATGAAAGGAAGTTGCAGAATATATAGAGTTGATTTGAATATATAGAGTTGATTTGAATATAAGAGTTGATTTGAATATATAGAGTTGATTTGAATGGTATAATGTGTTAGGTACCTAGTCTCGCCATTAGTAGGGCAACATAATAATATTAGGTGGTTAACTAATAAGGTAAATAGTCAAGGCATAGAAGTGCCCGTATTTAGTAGTGAGCGAAGTGGAGTAAAGTGGAGTTACATTAGGAGAATAAAATTGAATTAAATGGAATGAAACGGTAAGTGTAGCTAATAGAAAGTGAGTGTGGCATTGGCAATTCCGAGTGGCTCCTATTCTTGGAGCATGTAGTAAGTATTTATAGTTCTGCTCCGAACTCAGAATCTACTCCGGGAGTACACAATAACAGAGTGGAGGTGAGTAGACAGAATAGAATTGGAAAAGTTGGGAACAGCAAGATTCGAATTCATTGAATTCTACGTGGGCATTTACTCCAGTTCCTCTCAAATTTGACAGTGTAATGCTTCTGCTCGGCAAGCAAACAGAAATTCAAATCACATCATGTTACTATTTACACTGAACGCAGCTCAGACCAAGTGCCGTGTACAATATGCAATCCATGTATTTCCCTCATGTGTGTGCTTTACTATCTCTCTGTCCGTTATCGTTATTAGCAACGAAACTACCTCTAACGCAATTTTTGCGGCCACTGAACTACTAAAACTACTGCACACAACAAAGCTATCCTTACATAACTCATAAATTTAGACTCAGCTTTGCATAACTGCCGCATTTAGGTATAAATTACAAACTCGAATCTCTCAATCCCCTGCCTATCTCTCGCCGGATACTGTTTCTGCCTAATATTCTACTAACTGAACTCATCCCATTCAAAAAGACTTGTCAAACCAAATTATACACTCAAGTGCATTCAATACTCTATCAACAACTAAAAGTTCAACTTTCCGCTGTGAATACCATTTTCTGTTAACTATAGTATAATTCTATGCCATTCATATCTCTATTGCATCAATAATAGTTTTTCACGTCAATTCATAAAAATACATTCATATCTATTCAGTACGATTTTATTCTAAGACATAATTTTGCCATTTCAGTGACTGAAAGCTAAAAGTTCATTCAATTAAATCGTTCGTTCATTCATTAGCAGATAACAAATTAGTTCGGCTTGTTAAAATTAAAACAGTTCTTTTGGCTTACATAATTTCATTTGGCCACACACTGCAAAATTCAAACGCAAGTACAAATGACAATAATAAATAGCAGTATTTCATTACGTCTTAAATAAATTTTGCGAGAATTTCAAACATGTCTATTTATTCGTAAAATAAGTAATACGGCTTGACCCTAAATTTTATGGACTGAATTTACCAATAAATGTTCGTAATATTCTTTACATATCATAAGGATTTAGGGGCAAGAACTGAACTTCTTAAGTTTATCTGGATTGATCACAAAATGTTTAGTTCGTTCAGCTGTCATAGCGAAAATTCTCTAATATAGCTTGTTCGTTCAGTCCATTTGAACTAAACTAAAAGCTTTTCAGTTCAGAACTTGAATTGTGACTTCAAGTGAGATGCTTTATTTTTACTCTTATACTACAATATTTGTCTCGCTTATATCAAATCATAGGCAATGTTTTACTTCAGCTACCTAGTTTTTCTTACATTTAGCCAGCTACTAGGTATTTCTGTCACCCACCGGTCATTTCTGCTACCCACCGGTCATTTCTGCTACCCACCGGTCATTTCTGCCACCCGCCGATAATTTTTGACAACCAATGCCAGTCATCAAGAAATATAGTCCCGATTTTTTATACATTTTAGTCTGCCATCGGTGACAATCAGGGCTCGTCACGTAGTCTCGCGGGGCATTCCGCGGTACAAAGTTTTAACCCGGGTCCCTTGGTAAACATTTCCCCTCTATGCTGTAGGTGGTCACCCCATTGAGTTATTACGTGCTCTATTATTCG
>JABASH010001319.1:0-27454 GCA_019776445.1 Tomocerus maximus | reverse complement strand
AGTATAAAGTACAGCACGCATTGAGCATGCGCGACACGTACGGTACATCGCGTAAAACTCAGTTAGTAGTATAATTAGCTAAAGCTTTGTTTGGTAAGGCTAATAATATTTTAATCTGTTGTTTAGTAAGATTTGGGTTTTGCATGTTAGTGGGTTGTTGTCTATTATCGTTGCTGAATTTTTAGTAAATGAAAACAGTAAATTTGACCCAGGTTAGGTTTCGTATTACTTACATGTAGCTAATGTTGGTTTGGCTTAACTGTGGGAGGTGACGGGGTGTGTGTGATTGCTGTTTTCTGTTGGAGACTAGCTAGAGCTGCTACTAACATTCAAAACGTAACATGAATTATGGAAGGAACATATAGTGGATAAATCTAAAGTTGTTTCTCATGCCATGCCATACAGCAATATACAGGGTCTTTAGGTGTTTAAATATTACACACAAAAAGGTGCCGCAAGCTAAGGTGCGTGTATAATGTATTAGGTAGTGGGAGGAAACGTGTAGGCCAGGTGGGCAGCGTCAACCCAAGTAAAGCTGATATATTTGATTATATGGTGGAATCTAAAGACAAGATTCAAATGAATATCTATGTAGGGCAAACTAAGCCCTTTCTTGCCATTTGGAAGTAGTTTGAAGTTTGCTTTTGCTTGGTGGTGGCTATGTACAAAACCTTTCACTGGCACTTATTTGTGACCTATTCATAAAACATAAGTAAAAGTTGTAAAATTATTTACGACTCAAAGACAATCTTCTTATCGATCTTGGTAATAATCTCCTAACATAATGACTTTCCACTCAAACTACGAGGCTGCTACAAGGAGCGAGGACCCGAAAGCATAAGAGCATTAAATTCATTTTTAGTGTACACTATACTAAGACTTAGTATACAAAATACGAAGTATACTATATACAGTACGATTCAAAAGTTTTGGTGAAAGTACTGGTGAAAGTTTGATACCGGGTTAGCATAGGGAAAGTGAAAGTAATATATCAACTACCTTTTGAATCGTACGGTAGTTATAATGGCCAGCCATGCTTTATGCTAGTTCATCCTCGGGTGGGTGGGGTGAACTATTTATTACGAGTACAGCACAATACAAATTACAATAATTTCAGAAATAGTTCACCATTAGGGGGTGTTCAGTATGGCTATGGTGTGTGATCTGTAAAATAGAGTAGAAAAGGTTTTGAATTTTTTGAAATAGCGTGTTTTTTCTCGGACAACCATCTCTTCAATTCACCATCTTTTCAACCATCTCTTCATTTTTCACTCTGAGCTTATGCTTTCACTCGAAACTTTAGTAAGATTTAACCTCAGTCCTAAATTATATCATAAGAATAATTTAATTGGTTAGAAAGTGCTTTCTGTTCCAGTGCAGTGTTAACCCTGGTCGTAATTGTAATGAACAGGGATCGTATCATTGTATGGGAAGAGAGGGAACCTGTGTCTACATGGATTTTTCCTTATGTTATTTTGAAGTGTGCCGAGTTTACTTATCTCTGATTTTGGTTGGTGGACTAATAATGATTTATTGTCTTTGTTTGTGTACTTGAGCAGCAATTCTGAAGAAGAGGAAGTAGTTGGAGTTGCAGAGCCCGTAGCTGCTCCGACCAGTAATCGTGGTGATCGTAGTAGCTTGAAACCATTGGATTTCCGAAGTCCTGAACAAGATAATGTAAGTTTTATGTCTTTCATCTCTTCGTAACTCATCGTTGTTTACTTTAGTAATGCCTTTGCTATTTGCTACTGTTGACTGTTTCATTCAACCTGTCTTAAACTATTATATTATGTCTATAAAGCATACCCTTTCAGGTATCTCACTTGTTTTAGTCATTAATGGAAATGGACATACTTATCAGTGGGTACTAAAGTGTTGAGTTGGCTACTATCAAAAGTTGACAGGATACTGCTGGCATTGATAAGCAATATATGCTATACTACTATACTAATGGCCTTTTGATTTGGATAGCTTTATCGAACGGATGATTGGATAGGTATTTTAGTGCAAATTAGACAATAATATGTAAGATAATGTAACTGTAGTTTCACAGTTCACATGATACAGAGAGGGGCATATTAAAATGAAAGAACGGAAGAACAGAAATCGCGAAATACTTTTGTTTTTCTAATGAAATATAGTGCTAATTAAAATGGTGGTCTCAGGAGCAATGTGATTATGTGATGTGTACAATTACTATATTGAGAAATAGGCGGCTATAGGTGAAAATACTTAAAAAACTATTTTTATACATCGATATGTTGTATTGTAATGGTTGCATCCTTTTCATAAATTACGTCATCTTTAGCCTCTGTTATTTTGATGTAATGGAAAATATAATAATTTAGTCTATATATATATTGGTTATAAAAGTAATAAGATTAAGATAGATAAGTAGGTGTGATAAATAGTCCTTTTCTCTCTCGCTTGACATTCAGTCTATACTTTTTTTCTATCTTCTACTGTATGCTAGGCCCATCGTTATTATCTTTACACAATATATATTACACTGTACGTAGTAGTACATTGTTTCATGTTTGTTTTTGTTTTGTACAATCAAGTAAACGTGTTTTCTATGCAAATCATTATGCATTTAGTGCAAGGGGTGTGTCAACATGTCACTTTTTGTTTACAAGCATTGATATATTTATCATTGAAATCAATGAGACATATTGTAAGGTAGGGGAAGTAAGTAAAGTGTATGCAACTGTGCAACTATACATAAATTAAATCGCATTAATCATTAAGAGAGCTTTTTTTATCCAATATGAAGATATCCATTGATCCTTCTGTTCGTGGAACTTTCTCTTCTTATAGTATGTAAAAGCTGGATGTGAAAGACTGAAAGCTCTTTCTTTATGTTTCTTACTTCGTGTGATACCTCAGAGGACAGAAAATACAAATATAATGCAATACGTTGTCTTGTTGTGTTTGTTGTGTACTGACGGTGTACATTTCTTGGTATATTTAGATCTACTCTACCTAATATATTATGTGCATATACACCAGTTATATTGAGTATGGACACAAATACAGGTTGTTTATCTTCGGAGATGGCAAGAGAAAGATGCGTACTCCGATGCGTATGTTCAGGAGATCCTCTTCTGCATTATATATTTTAGATGTATTATTCTCGCGCTTTGCTCCATCCTACCGTGCATGATCCGTATTCGTTACTCACAGTCAGCTTAGAAAAAACATTTCTTGAGTCGTGTCTTTGGCTCTTGGCTGTCTTGTTTTGCTTGTCTACCTGTCGTAGAGCATGAAGTAAATGGATGTATTCCCATTTTCACCTCAACCACCCTCTATATGTAACGTATATACTGCATCAACATTTACTTAGTCAAAGTCAAATTGTTTTTCTTCCTGAGAGGAAGGCACTGATGCGATCCAGAGTTGTGTTATGATGTCATCTGTATATTTCACAACAGTAAGTGCACTATTATGTAGATACATCCGATACTATTAAGTATAGCCTATAATATAGGATTCAGCGGTAGATATGGTATTTTTACATATACTGTCTGGAGTCTGGATGATAACACAACGGTAAACCAGGCTTTAAAACAACACCCTCGCTAATATTTACATATTATGGTGGTTCTTCCATGCGTATACCCAAGGTAGCTGTACAGTGTACAGTGAGTGTACAGTATGTAATGGAGTATTTTTACAGATGTAAAATTACAAATAGTACAATATTTTTTATTACAAGAAGTTAAATGCCTATGCAATGGAATGTAATTTGATTATTGATTGTATTGCACAATTTGACATTATTAGGCCTTTTAAAAGTCAATTTTTGTCAGTTTTTTACGGTTGTGTAGGAAGATAGGAAACAGTCTGTATACATGGAGTTAATGCTGGATTGCCTTTTAAATTACTTCGGTTGAGCATAGCGCCTAAAAGTCAGTTCCGTAATTTAGTAGTAGCTTTGTGTAATTTGTAAAGTTGTAAACTTCTTGCTTTCAATTATTCTCTTGCCCTCGTAAGCAGTGCGGTGAATTCTTGTCTTGTGGCTCGTTCTCTTAACTCGGAGTCTCTGAGTTCATAAATTGGAAGTTAGTCTTGTTAGGATAAATAAACCGAAGGGAAGGAATGAAGGAACGTATACGTATGTATTTTTAGTAGAATTCTGAATTAGAAACGGCTAGGTTGAGCTATCTATTAAACAGCTACCTATATATATTATTTTCTTCCTAAGCTAGCTTTTCTCTACCTCAAGTCAGAAATCAAAAGTTACTTCGTTTCCTGTCTGCCTGTCTGCGAAATAAACTTGTTCCTCGTTGTATGTGTCTGAGCTTGCCCTAGAACACTCGTTGGCATAGTCGGTAACGTCGGTAAGTAAATGTGAGACAGATAAAAACTAAACTATTGCTTATCCTGGTACTCTGTATAAGTAAGTACTACACCTAAATATATGACATACTATCCCAGTTGGTTATAAGGCAATATTTTTAAACCAAACCATTCATATAAGGGCAGGTGGACTGCCCTGCAATTTATGATACCTATGCATGCATAATTGTGTAATTCATATTAATATTATGGTTGATTAACAACGAACACTTTTATTATATCGCTTATGTTTCCAGGTGCTTGACCTCAAGGGTATAGGGGAAATGAGCAAAACATACTAACCATTTTTAACTTATTGTTGAATTGAGACTGAATGGAAAATGATAATAATGTTCTTTAAAAAATGTTAGTAACAGGGTACCGAAATGGCTTGTAATGTGTAATTATCATCATCGCTATTCTAATTAGACTTGAACTAATGTCAGACGCGCTAACATATTAAAAAACTGCAAAAAAATATTTTTTGACAAATACCAGTCGTTCCCATAAAAAATTGTGCTTTGTACATGTATGTTCTATGTAAGGACTTTTATATACATACATAGGCTCCACAGTATTCTTGTTCTCGAGCTTAGGGTAGTAATTTAGCAAGTTCTTCAGCTTAAGTGGTACATGATATATGTACTATCCTATACCTTTACTCTTGGAGAAAGTTAACGAATGCAAACCGAAATCTCAATCTCGTAACCAGACCAGAGTATGGCACGTGCATTGTAATTTGTAAGGAGGAAATTGTGTCCCTCCTTCTGTAGATAATGAAAGGAAAACGTGTTTTGTAGCCAAATGAATTTTTATTCCCGGAATAGAGAGAATAAGTAACGAAACATTTCTTGAAGCTCCTTAATGAACATGAGCAGGATAGGAAGCTGGGCTGCCTATGCAATGGTTAGGTCTGGCTTAAATGTGATATCCTGAATTTAACTGCATGTGGGTGTTGTGGAGTGTCAAGGGCCAACTGGGTAGTTTTCTTTGGTTGAGCTGCCTATGATAGTATATTACCGCAACTCTGTCTTATAAGTAGCATAGCAATGATATATTATGTAGCCATAAATGAAAACCAGAACCTCATTTCGCGTCGTAAATGGCACAGTAATTGAGTAATAAGTAATAATATGTACATACTAGAAGTATCTAAAGGTATAAATGACATTTGTAATTTATTTGTGGGCAACTAGAGAAATAAATTTTCACCTTGCAGCTCCTGTATTCATTTCGATTGCATAGGAAAGGCAATAAACTATTTTGTTACCTTGTGTATAATATATTGTTCATGGGAAATATATTGTGTAACCAAGATCTGCATTCTGTATGACATTCCAATTGGTTTGGTGTGATGAGGTACATTGAACATTTGTGTCGTATTTGCAAAGTGCAAGGTACTACATCTACATTTAAATAAGCTGCTAATAGAGTTCATGCATGACATACTCATTTATTTTATAAGCTACATATTATACTCCATAAGTCAATTCTAATTGCAATATGGACCACGACCACACAACGAAATCAAGTCGGTGTAAATTACGTTTGCATAAATTCCGGTGGTGGTACTTCGACTTAATAAGTAAAGCAAGCTGTGTATTATATATTTAAATTACTTTTTGAAATTACTATATTCTTTGCAGCTTATGGTAGATAAAATAAGCCAGTGTCATTTCAAACTGTTTTATTAACTGACTTGAGATTACCTTTTGTTAGAGAAGTTTCAGTAGACATCTGAACTGATGTAAATTACAAATACAAGTCTCCATTCTCTCTCAGGCAACACTTGTTAACATCAAAATTGTCGTTGCAGTTTGTAGTATGCTACTATTTACGACTTCATTTTTGGGTTGTGAGTAGGAAAGTCTCCCTTGATTCTCCCTTGATTTTCCCTTTCGGATTGTATTTTATATCAATAAATATGAATGTGTGTTAATATAATGCGAGCTTCCATTTCACAATTTAGATATTTAAGTAAGTGCATATTGATAGATGTACTTAAACTGACAGTTGATAGTTGAAGGTTTTTATAATAGGTTTTTATAATATACAACAGACACTGAAAAGTTTGCTTTGAATGTAAAAAATAATTTACATTGTAAAAATGCAAATGTTGTACTAAACTTAGTGGGTTGAGCCAAGAAGCTAAAGCAGACAGCTAAGTTATGTTGGTATCGTAATGTGTTTCCTTGTCTCTATTCAAAAAGCGCAATGTGTGTGTTAGTAGATACTTATAATACATGGGATGGGATTGAGCATGGTTGAGCTCATTTCCCTTGGGATTGATATTCCGGTATCGGTAGCAGTACTGTCTGGAGAACTAGTGCAGAATAGTAGATTTTCTGTTCTTGAGATCTTCTTTTTCTTTGACTTTCTTTTTCGTGTCTCTGTTTTCATTCTTTTGCAAGTACTTCCATCATTTGTATATAAAAGACTCGGGGAATGTAGTTGTGTGCTAGAGTATACATAAATGTGTTAGAAGAATAGTTGGCTCGTTGGCTGGGTTTTGAGTGCCTATATGTTATAAACAGGTAGCTTAAGATAGAGTTGCAAATGTGTTGGCAGATAGCATAAGAGTTTACCACAAAGTAGATTCTTCACGGAGTGAACAGGAAAATAAGATTACCTTTATAGTAGGTAGATACATTTTTATTTTTTAGTAGATAAATAGACGACCACGTTAGAGGGTTAGAGAACCGGCAGCGTTTCGTTTGGTATGCATGAGTAGCAGAGCGTAGTTGATATTTGGCTAGGGTTGAGTGAGACTCACACTCTTGCAGAACCTGGAGTTCAGATGAGAATCTTAGTTGCTACTTAGTCTTGCATGCATGTCTCGTGTCGTGTCATAAGCTTTTAGTAAAGCACTAAGAGAAAGCTCATTTGGAAAAGAATTCCCAAATTATGACTAGGTACATTAATTATAAGAGAACAATAAATTTTTCTTGTGATACGGTGGGACGGGTGGGATGGGAAGTCTTATGAAATGATTATTACAGTTTTATGTTATGTTTTGAGTTTTGACATAATATATTAGTGTCTATAGGAAAACTTAATTCTGTAGTAAGTTCATGAAAATAATGAGAATTTATTTCCAAGAGCTGGTTCGTTCGCCCTTTTCTATCTTGCCAACTTATCGTAGCAATTACACAAAGGAGAAAGTCAGTGAAAGTTCTTTCTCATGCAAGTCCAATGGCTTCCCTTCATTTTTCTTATCAGATGAAGTAGATATGTGTGCCTGTCGGACTGCTACACAGACTCTTCATTAATTTATTGCTGAATTTTCTGATAGGAGTTAACTAGGAATTTCCAAGCAGCCCAAAGTCCCAGTGTAGCTAAGGGAAAACTAAGTTGCCTTCCTATCATCCTTCATATCAATCTGAGTGATTGTGAGGAGAAAAGAAAAAGACTAACGCTCGCTTAAAGACTGCACACATATTATCATTACTTGGCTCTGGCTGTTCCTTCATGATATATACTTCTTGCTCAGAACATTACATATGTATGGGCTCTGTTTACATTCAATGTGTTTTCTGTTATTGTAACATTTATGTAGTTTTGTTTTCCAATTACTGGGTCTGCTTGCTACAGCTATAGAAGAGAGTGAAAGGTATACCTACTTGATTACATTACAGCTGTAGAAGAAAACTTTTGATAGAATTATTTATAGAACCATGTACAGCACAAGGGCAAACAGGTAAATCATGAGAGAAGTTGTGGACTACGTTGGTAGGCATATCGCCAACACCAAGCAACGATAAGACGGAAACCAAAGGAAAGTTCTCCCGAAGTGAGTCTAAACCCGTGAGGGTATATCCGTTCAGATCGGGCTAATAAGAAAACGTTCTAGTGAATGACTGAGAAAGTTGAGCAGGGATGTACGTGAAACGAACAAGTCTTCTGATATGATGGCATGGCTGAGGAGACTGAGACTGATCGTGAGAAGGATGAGAGTAGCCAAACTAAATGTACTAGGGACCACTGCACTGCATACTATATAAGTCTTCTTCTTACTACAATTCAATGCCATACTATCGCAGCAAGACATTTCTGTTACTACTTACTTTATTACAAATACGAGCATCTTCAGTTCAGGCATAGTCCAGCAAGACTTAAGACTAAGACTACTGTAGTTTAGAGACGATATTACAGGAATGACTCGTTTTATATAGAGCGGTGCATGGTGGGTGTACAAAAGAAGGCAGAGCAGATTCTTCTATTTCTTTAAGTACGTTCGTACGTGTGGAATGGGAGGAAGTTGAGAACTGAGACGGTGAAGGAAGAAGGCGAGCACAAGTTAGTTGAGTTTGAGTCTTGCTCTTCTTTTTTGCTCTAGTTAGGTTTGGCTTTTCGCTCAACAGCAATAAGCAAACGACTCTCTAAAACCCCTATCTATATGCTTTCCCCGGCTATAGTATATATAATGTGGGGAAAAGTACAACGTCCTGTGTCTCTATTTTGGAACACAAGAACATACCTTTACAGAGACGCTTCCGTTATTCCATTGCATTGCTGTCCTATGCATCATCACTTGATTCCCTCCTTTCAGAACTTAAACTTCTTTACCACTTACCCATTTTCCCACTTGATCCCTTTTACTCTCATAATTATATATTTTGTTGACTATTTTCACTCACTTTTGGCTTCCGGGCCATATTATTGCGATCCACTTCTTCCCCTGCTAGTGCTGTTAATTATTTAATTAATTATTTGCAGTTTAGCTTCAATTTTTTTTATATTTTGAAGCTAGTTATCATGTAAAAGAAAATATCCATACCGTTTTTCTGAATTTAGTATCTTAAAAGTCTTTTATATGTTTGTAACATTGTTCGAATTTATATGATAAAGTGGGGAAAATGTTAGGTGGTAATGAGAATTGAGTGATGAGAGTGTGGTATGTGATATCCATCGCTTGATGACATACAGATAGATAGGGTGCAGAAGTATGGTTTATATCGCCAGAGGATTGTTCATGTTTAGTTGAGTCCAAAGTGTAACTATATAATATAGCGCTGGTATAGTTTTGCGAATTGAGATATTGAGAATGGCTTGCTTGGTCTTGTCTTGGGTAGAAAAAGTGGAAGTGACTTCTTGGTTTGGATTTTATACATTCTACGTCAGTAAGGCCTGGAGGGACCCTGTCTGGAATTTTGAGATGGGCTTCGTCTCTGTCAAATAATTTGTAATTCACCAAGACCCATGTGATTACATCATATCACTGTGATTTTCACCATTTCGCTCTTTTATGAGAAAGACCTATAGAAATGGAATGTAGTTGACTCGGTTCGGAAGAAAACTGGGGAACGGAGAAAGTCAACTTTCTCTATATACTTTACTATAGTTATAAATGTAATAACGTGTTCCAATGCGCCATATTCCTCTGCACTGTCTAAAAAAGTAAAGCAAGTCAAAGGAAAACGATGTACATCTATTGACAATTCTTAGTTCAGATCAGATCATACTTTAAAATAGCTATTGAGACCAACCTACCTGTGTTGGCCATGTTATCTATAGTAGCTACATGTTAGGTTGGATTACCCATGCTAACTTTAGCTCAATATAGCTTCGAAACTGCTAACTGCTTGGAAAGTGGTAGCTAACAAGGCTACAAACTTTTTATGCTTTGAAGTATCTGTAAACGTACTCTTGGAGAATAATTTAAATTTAAATTGAGACATAAAGCATGTTTTGAGTTTAGTCGAGTATAATAATCCATGTTTGAGATAACGTTGTAACATTTTTGACTAATAAAAATACTGATGTTTAGCGTTATTGATAGTGACTAGTCACCCTTTCAAATTACAATCGTAAGTATCGCGCAATTTTCAAGTTATATGGTTTGGTAAGTAACCAAAACCAAAAATAATATCTGATACCTACTCGAATTTTGTTTGGATGTTTTGAAACTCAGATAAGTCCTAACTTCCATATGAGCAGTAAATAGTGAAATAAAGCTTTGTGTTTATGACTTAAGTCGAAAAGCAAGAAAAATTGCAGCTGTGCCTTTGCGATAGTGGAATGTAAACGTGAGTGAATCAGGAAAAATTGACATTGCTTACTTGCGAATTTTTTTTACTATTGCCTCAAGCGGAATATTATGTGGTTTGGGTTGGGATTCATGCTCTGTGTAGCATTCAGTGCCTAACTGTAGCGTAGACTCTAGCTTCTGGCTATGTCTTATCAAGATATTTCACGATCAATATTTTAAACTATCATTTTTAAGTAAACACACGAGGCAAAATTTGTTTGAAACTGGTTGTGAATTGTGGACGATAACAATGGGCGATGGTTTTCCTATTTATATACTATCAATAATGATGATAATAATTTTATGAGCTATGTTAATCTACTGCCCAATTACAAATATCTAAGATGCTCAAGAAATTAAGTGCAATGCTAAAATGGGGTTTAAAGTTACAAGAGTTTTAGTATGTCGGAGTGGTTATCATTGATGTTTACTGGGTACATAACAGAGTTAATGCACTTCAAATATAGTCTACATTATTTTACCACCTTTGCAGATCTTTTTCTGTGCTCTACTCTTGGATCGTTTTCAGTTTAGGGCTGTCAAGTAGGACTTATCACAATTTATGTTTGCTATAAGTTAGCTGAAACCCGACAAGAGAATATGTAGTTAAGTTGAGTGTAGTTTTCCTTGGGTTGTTGGTTGCATAGAGTTGGAAGTGGTTAGGGATTCAAGCAGGTAGTTGTGTGCATGGTGGAATGCTTCCTCTTTCTCTGAGTAGACTTTCTCCAGCTACATGTAAACTTTTTCATTTTTTTTCCTTGGGTTGGTTGCATAGAGTTGGAAGTGGTTAGGGATTCAAGCAGGTAGTTGTGTGCATGGTGGAATGCTTCCTCTTTCTCTGAGTAGACTTTCTCCAGCTACATGTAAACTTTTTCATTTTCGTCTAAAGACAAGCACCTAATAGATGGTTTGGGAAGGAAAAACAACCATGTAATTTCCGCTTGAACGAGCCTTCGATCTCCTTTTTTTCTTCAGGGTTATTACTATCTATTACCAAATGTTATTTCCAACATTACATTCGTATATCTTGGTATACTGTATCATACTATCATACGTATATTCGTGTCTCTGTCTCGCCAAGTTTAAGGTACATAGATTTTCGTGCTATCTTAACCGTCTTATCTCATGATGTGTTATATATATAGTACAGAGTGTATAATTATGTTTCCTATACTTACGTTATGTTCGTGTAGAGTCAAATATAAAACACAGAGTAGGTATATTAACGGTGTCCATATGGCCTGCTCTTTCCTAGCTCGTTTACTTTTACTTAACGTGTTCCAAGTTACTAGTAAAGTTATTATGTACTGTAAGGGAGTATTTAAGCAAAGGTGAAAGTGTACTTAGTCTGAGTAGAACCAGTCAGCAAGGGCATAGTTAATAATATTATGTTTCTTTGAGGCAGGTAATTCAATTCCAGTTCATATTATTGGTAGGTTTTCTATTGGTTTCGTAGCTGAAGTAAAAAAAGCATATGGTGACGTCTCTCCTGTGGCACAAATTGCCGTAACTGTTAACATAACTGCTGTAATATTGGGCAGTTGTTTGGTTGCTCTCTTCCCTCTTCACTGATAGGAGTGAGTGGTTGTTAAGAAAGAGTTCAATTGTTCTGAATGAAGGAACTATGTTCCCTTATCCTTCTCCCGTAAATTTAATTTACTTACGTAAAATGTATAGTGAGGGGTAGTAGGTATCTATGTAGGGACATAATAAGTATAAGCTGTCTCTCTAGATATGCCAATTGCCATGAGCTGACTAAACTCCATTTGCTTCCACGGGGGCCTTTTATTCTATTCTAGATTGCATTGCCTTCTGTTGAACTGGACTTTCTTCTTTTGTCTTTCCGTTGCTCTATATTGGAGAAAGTAAGAAGAGAAAGCTTAGCGTCGTTAGTTCAATTGGATGATGCTGTTAGGTTGGGCATCACTTCAGTTGAGTGAGTTGCTTGGTCGTCGTCAGCTATAAGTCAACTTGACTCAAGCTTATACAATTGTTATTTTATGTCAATGTCTGTCTACTCACAATCAGCCCAGTCTGATGTGCTTTCTCTTTTCTGAGAAGGCACTTCCTTTTTCAAATTCGAATTGTATTGTACACCGTACATTTATTTTGTGCTGTTTGCCACGGGTACTATATATAGTTATATAGATTGTGTGTAACACAGACAATAAGTGGACTTAAGTGTATAGAAACCCAGAGTATGTATAGTGACTGCAGAAAGAACTTAGCTACTATTTATGTTGAAAGAGTAGAGTAGCCATTGCTTTGTATTGTATCATATTACTTTTGCTTAGGGAATTGAAGTGCGTTCTGTACATATGTCTCAATGTGAACGGAAATAACCGTTTGTTTTCATTGTCTCTTTTTCTTTTGTTGTTTTATTTAAGAGGTTGACATTCAACCCTAGATTTTCTTCGTGTTGGACATTAATGACTCTCTTGCTGATTTAGACACTCTTCTGTTGGTTTAATCAGTCTTTATTTCAATTGAGGAGCGGGAAATAAAATGAATGTCATTGCGGATTTTCTCCTACATGTATCTGTGGCTTTTTAATCTTTACTTTATGTTCATTCTCTTTCTTTGTTTTCCAGGTAGGAAAAGTACAAATGGTGGGCATTGGGACAGCAACGTTAAGCCAAGACCTTTTGTCTTGGTGTAAAGAAGTTACCAAAGGATATCGGGGGGTCAAGGTCACAAATATGACCACCTCCTGGAGAAATGGACTGGCGTTTTGTGCTGTGATTCATCGGTTTCGATCTGATTTAATGTAAGTTGTTCAAAATTAAAGAGTTTCTAACAACAATGATTTCTAATAGCTAAAACTATTTATTCGACGTGTGTTTGTGTATAACCGTATAATGAAGAGAAGTGGAAGAAGATAAGAAAGTGAACGTATGCCGGAGTTTGTATTTGTAATTTGTGTTAGTGATTGGACTTATCGTGAGACAAAAAATATCATTGGCAGGGGAGCAATTTGGTTTTCTGTGAAAATGTGAAGAAAAGAGGAAAGGTGGTCTTGTAGGAAAAGTAGTGTGTGTAGTAGTAAGTGCTTTGTATCTGTAATATTGTCTTTACTGGGTTGTGTGGGTAGTATCTCTTGTTATGTGGTAGACGGTTATACTATAAAAGAATATGGTACACATGTCTTATTAGGACTATATAGGAGTTCTTAAGACAACAGGAACCAAAGCGAGGACACGGGTATTCTGATGATATTGTATTTTTATATGTGCACAGAGACTTCAATAAGTTGTCTCCTCACGATATTAAAGGGAATTGCAAGGCGGCATTCGATGCGGCCGAATCCCTCGGCATTCCAAAAGTTATTGAGCCATCCGATATGATGTTATTGGCCGTGCCGGATAAGCTAGCAGTTATGACTTATTTATATCAACTTCGCTCCCATTTCACAGGTGAATTATTTTCTTCTCTAGTACATTTATGAGCTCTTTCTCTCCTTTTACTGCACTTCTTCTTTTCCTTTTCCTTTCTCCTTCAATGAATCTTTTGGCTTCACTCTTTTAAGTAGTTGCTAATATGCATCCTGTGAGAGTATTAAAATTCTAGCTATGCAATAATAATGCGTAAAATATTCTGGGAAAATTGTTCTTGTGACCTGTAGAAAGTTGAGAGTTTCTTTGACTTTTATTATTTCATAAGTAGCGTCTTGTGTTGGGATAATAACAGTTTCTTTTGCTTTTATTGTCCTTTAGGATGTCAGCTTGAAGTTCAGAATATTGGGGCGACTTCGTCAGAGTCGTCTTATGTCGTCGGACTCAAGGAAAACGAAGAAGAAAGTGCAATAACGAAACAGATATTTCAACAGGAAATAATGAACCTAAAAAATTATGACCGTAGCTCTAGCTCCAGTAGAGATAGCAGTGTTGGCTTGGATCTCAACGGAACGTCTCATGCTGCCAACCGCAATAGATTGGCTAGTGTCAGCAGTGCTAATAGCACTACAATGGGCCATTCTGATTTCGGCAATAGTGGAGAGATTTCTTCAAAGAAACCTTCTGTAAGTCATAGTAATTCAACAGTTTCGGTTAACTCTCAGAGTGGCCTGGGTAGGTCGCTTTCTCCAGAAAAACAACAAAGTGGATCTCCCATGACTATTCAAAATATACTTAACAAGTTCAATATCACAAAAGAGTCTCTGAAATCGCCAACTTCACCAACGCCACTTGTTAAGGTCGATTCTAAAACTTTCATGAATCGTCTTAATGAAATTAAAAATAATTTAGCAAATAATAATAATAAGGTACTTTAGCATGTTTTGTTACAACTGTTTGTTTTCTTACATAATTCGTCCATTACATTGTACCAGTGTAATTCTAATTTTAATTATATAATTGCAGAACTCTGGTCAATCCTCTCCTAATGGGACAAAGCAGGCTTTAATGACTCGCAGACAGTTAACCGATCCATTTGGATCTGACGAGGAGGACGACACAAATCAGAGTGATAGTCACAAAACAAATAGTGCTCCAGCTACTCCAGCACATCGGGTAAGGATTCCAACCAACAATAACTAACACGCAATATCAATCTTTGAAATACGTTTATATAATTTGGAATTTTCTTTCTATTTTAGCTAAGTAACACAATTGGGGTTCCCGATCCTGATGCCCCTGGATTACTAGATCTGTCACCTACCAGAAGAGATAATCAGACTAATCATCAAGTAATATTTTCTGTGCTATTGCTATTAATAATGATAAGTGAACCTTATAAAAAAAGGAAAAAAGAATCTCACTGTATACTAACCTCCTAGACTCCCCAGTTAATTATTTATGGCGATATAAAAATGAAAATCATATATGGTATATGAAGCATTCGGGAGAAAAATTAATTTACTTTATCAGTTCTGATACAATTTCGAATGCATAGATAAAAATGTTAAACCACGAAATGTAAATCTGTATAGAATCACAGAATGGGCATATTAAGGTGATATTGGATTTATTCTTGTCCTAATTTCGTATATAAAACTCTAATTTCCTTCTCTAATATCACATTGGTATTGTGCAAGTACTGTGATGAAAGATCAATATTGAGTTTTCTTTTTGTTATCTACGCTTGAGATTATCTCTAATAATACGCATTGTGTATATTTTATTTCAATTACTTTCAGCAAAAATTGTTGGCACGGCATGAAGAATTACGAGAAAGAGCTCGTCTTATGTTGGAACACGCCAGAAGGGATAGTTCTTCGGGAAAAGGTTCACCTGTTGTGTCAAAACCCACAACGCCGGTTAGCAGCCTTGTAAGACCGTCATCTGATGAGCATGCACCACCAAACGTAAACCATTAAAACTGTATTATTATTATTATTTATAATACACATACATAAATATTCTTTAAACATTTAAACAGAGCAATTAAATTGTATTAAATTGTCAAAAGTATTAAGAATATCGTTTAAACCATGGTGGACATTGATGGATATTAATTGCTACTGTTGTGTTGTAACCCAAAGAATATTCAATTGACAGTGTATAATTTTACTGTAAACTTTTGTTTAATATGCTGTTAACAATTGTCTTTTTAGGACGAGAAAGAACGACAGCAGCAACTGAGAGAACGAGCTCGCCGATTAATAGCTGAAGCGCGTCAAGGTGTCATAAGCCCCAGTAGAGAAAGTGTGTCCAGGTCAGGCAGCCAATCTGGAAATGAAACTCCATCCGATGCGGTATCTTTATCCCACATTAATGTTAGTGGGAGTCCAGATAGATCTGTGGTAATTTCTCCAGATGCCAAAGAGATTTGTGATAACTCTATAAATAAGGTTACTTTTGATCAGATTAGTCATTTTCTTCCAAAATTAAAGTTTCAAAATGAGTGTTCGTTTTACTTACTTATATGAAGACATTGAGCAAAAAAATGATTCTTGTAGGAACTGAATGGAAATCTATCAAATTCTAAAACAAGAAACATCCAAGATTCCGGAAAATCTACTATTTCTGACATTAGTAACAGAAATTCTGGTCCTCCATCGGGAGTTGCTGCTAATACCAAACCACCAAAACTGAAATCTTTCCATTCCATCTTGGAGAAGATGTCACCAGATCGAGATGTTCCAACAAGAAACGTATGTTTAAGTCTATCTTCCTTGAGTATCAGAAAATTAAAATTAGCTGTCTGTTCCGTTTGAAAATATTTTCAAAACGCACATATGAAATATATTGTACCAATTTTATAAAAGTCCAAACGTAATACTTGTAGGAGCGACTTCCGAATTACGAGGGCCCACACATTTCCATAAAAATATCTTATCCGACATTAGTCCTTCTGATATTTTATGAAAGTTGAAAATAAACCGGCAAGTATTAAAAAGTCGTTTTTGTTACATAGGTGGCAAGAAGAACGAAATCGTATATACAGAATGAGTTGGATGAATTAGAACGTGAACAAGAACAAATTGACCAACATGCCGCACTACTGGAAAAGCAGCTTCGACCCATAATGAAATCGGGTAAGTTGGTGCATTTAAGAATCGTGTACTGTATATTAAAATTACTGTTTTGACACCAATGAGGTGTTAATGTATTTATTTTGTCGTTGTAGGGGAAAATCCCGAACAAGAGGATGAATTGATGAGCAGATGGTTTATCCTTGTTAACAAAAAGAATGCATTGATTAGAAGGCAAATGCAGTTAAACATCTTGTAAGTAAAATATTTTGTAATTCAAATATGAGTAACCTGCCAAAGTGACAGTATATTGCTGTATTCTCTGAACTGAAAAATAATAGGTAGCCAAACATCTGTCAACTGAGTGTATTGAGTGTAGAAATTATTATCAATTTTATAATAGAATGGAAATTAATTAAGGTATACTATATATATATAGAAAATGTTGTCAATTATTATTTGGGTCTGGGATGTACTTTCCATAGGCACCTAAATCGGAAAAGGGACTGTTTTGATTGGATGGAATGAAATGAAGTGTCTGAAAAATTTCAATCTAGGTGCTATGTCATTTTCTGCGATGTGCGGTACCAGCTATGTACCTGTATAATTTCCTTAAAACTTAATTTCGACTTAATTGTGTAATCGCTTGCTATTCAGTTGTCACAAATAATTGGTGGATAGGTTTATCAAACTTCTTTGTATAGTATAAGAACTACTTTTCTGCAGTAAACTGCATTCAAAGACACATCAATATTTTCAATATGGAATATAAAAGAATCATCTTTGAATAAAAATACAAGGATAGTCAAACACAAAAGGTGAAATTGACGGCAAATATAGGATAGAGTTCCCTTAAATCCCTTATAAGTTTCTGAGTTCATGTTTCAACATCTTCTAACTTCCAAACTCTCTTGCTTAGCTTATCACATCTCTTATCGAATCTTTTGATCATGAAATGTATAAAGGGTCTCAAGTAATTGTTGGTTTACTTTTATTCTGAATGCGTAGGCTACCTACCACTATCAGCTTTTCTTGTGCTATTGTCTATAATATGGTGTAACTAGTAACTGTAGCTCATCATTGTTCGAAATACCGAAAAATGGGCACTATTATGAGAATCTTTTTTTGAAGTGTTTGCTTTGTGTATCTATTTTACGAGAGAATACGATACGTTACATTGTGATGTCGTCTTATAATATGATTGGAATTAATTGAGCAAGAGATACTTTTTCTAAAATGTGGAGAAAATGAATCGAACTTGAACATAATATAAGACTTGCTTTTCATTTCGTACATTTGTCTTCACAGAGTTTATAGCATTGTGTTTGTTCAACATCAACATACTTCCTTCACTTTGCAAATGCTCTTTTATTTTATTAGAATGGGCCTTGGTCGTTTTTCTGATGCACAAAATACTATTCACGATTTTCAAGAATTTTTATTTCTGCTATTTTCATTAAATTTGAGTTTTGTGGTGCAACATGTAATTGAAAATGTCAAAATGTTACACAGCCGTATAATGCAGTAGGTAGTACTAAACTGACTGAAAGTGAGATCAGTAGAGACCAATTATTTGATATCCAAAGATAGGAAGAGTTTTAATTTATTTACTTCGTCCGTGCCTTCTGCGTAATTGAAATCCTTCTTCTTAGGTAAGAGACAAAGTTTGAAAAGGAAACTTTATTTAAGCTTTAAAGACTTAAGCCGATCTGTCATCGTTTTTCCATTAAAGAGTTTCTGGTAGGGACATTGAAATTCTTCCAGTAACTTGATTTTCTTCACTGAAACGAAAGCTGAATGATGCACATTGCTAAGTTAACTCATGCATTTCTTATAATTTAGACTGTTAGATTGGAAGGAAAGAGGAGAGCGTAAACAGTTTCCCTTTCAATTTAATTTCAAGGTAGACGGTTACTTACGAACACAAACATTTGATCCCGTTTCAGATTCAGCAGTTGTATATGTAATATTATAGCTGACAGCTAAATGTCTTACTTCTTATCTAGTATATGTATCTTAACTCGTAAAAACGCAGGTTTTGAGACAAACATTTTTAATTATTTTCTTTCCTTTGCAGTTAGAGTTGAGTTAGTTGTTTCATTGACGCAGCACACAAATAGCATTTTTTGGGTCTTAGTATTTTTTTAATTGTACATTTTCTTACTATATGCTGTTTATTATTCAAATGCTGAGGTTTTAAAGCATAAATGTTTGGATAAGGGCAATAAGGGCCATTGAAACATTGAATATACTATACACAATACATAAGTGTTCACTTATACGCAAAGAACAAGTTTTTGTTCTCATTTTTGACACTATTGGTCACATGTGTACCTAAGTTCGGTTGGGTCGAGTGAGTCAAGGAATGTCGTCGGCTTGTCTATGAAAAAGAAACATGCCCATTATTCTACCTTTACTTTTACTATCTATCTGTTATTTTAAAAGTATATTTCCCAATCGCTATCCGCTATGCATAAATACATTTTCAATGCCTGATAAAATTGTCTACCTAGCCTAACCTTTAAGGAGGTATAGGTTGTAGTGTAGTACATTCATAAAGCTGGTATTATCCATCACTGGAGCGTAAAGTTGTTCCTTCCACTTTTCAAGATGTTATATGCTGAAAAGACCTTATATTATGAATAGCTGTGCCTATTGTAAATACATGATGCAATAGTCGGTATTCATTTTGTTTATACTCCATGGAAAGTTGCTTCCCTTATATATTGTAAAGAATATAAAATAAGTGTCATGGCCCTGTCTGTCCTTTTAGTCCGTCATAGCGCCTGTCAACATGTCATTCTGTTCATCAAGATGCAAACTGGCAGACCTTGCCATTCCCGACACCTTGCTCGCCTTAAGTACCATCCTACATGCCACAAATGTACACCAGACAAAACTAAACAGGACAAGACGAATGGATAGACAGACTATGGATTCCACTCCAACAAGAATAGTTTTTATTGTATTCTTTTGTCGCATGCACTTCCATTCCACTGATTTTGTTACAATGACTAAATTCTTCGAGGCTTATCCTTTGCTCTGCCTTCTTTTTATCGCGATAAAAAATTGTCCAAGTAAAAGTATTTTTCTCTTCCATCCAGATGTGATCTGTGTCCAGCCGGTCTGCTAGTCGTCTATCGTCTTGTCTTATACAATGATATCAGATGCAGTTTAAAACTGGAATTCTGAAACGTATTTTTGTTCCGATATTCTATAGTCTTTGTCTTCAAATGATAATGGTCTGATCATTTAAGATTTTGTAATAAGATTTCTTTTAGCTATTTTCTATACTGACCGACACAATGTACGTACGACGTACATTGTTTGGTTTGGTGAGCAGATAATATCACTTTTTGGTCTCATAATAGATGATCTATCTATATACTTAGTATTAAGACTTATTATACGCTTGCAGCGAAAGATTGAAAATGATTTCAATTTCCTGCGTTAAACTTTTAGGGCATTCCATTATTAGTTTCAAAGGCCACGTTCCACGGATAGTATATGATTTGAAGGATTTGTGATGCAGTCATCGAAGCTTGAGATTCGTAGTTAGGCATTTGAAAGAAGCAATTCTTGTTAACTCGGGAGGAAATGTGTATAGAAACGTTTTTTGACTATTTTAAAATTCAGGATATAAAAACAAGGGTTTTCTTTCGTGGAGATTAGTAGATTTTAAATCTAAATCTATGTGATGCATAAAATAAGGAAGTAAATATGTAAAGATTCATCATAAATATGTGTAACTGTAGTTGGGTGATTGGATGTTGGACATCCTTTCTCTGCAAGCTTAAGCATGTGTTAGCTATGAACAAATGTAGTTGGATTCCTTGAGCACAGATGGTAGAATTGCAGACAAAGTTTCCGGCCGGAATACCCAATCATTCGAGTTCGTTAGACCTCAGGCCCATAATATTAAGTTTGCCTTAAGTCTTAACTATAGTTTCTATATGATACGTAAAAACTCCGG
Organism: Tomocerus maximus; assembly: GCA_019776445.1. Lineage (NCBI taxonomy): Eukaryota > Metazoa > Arthropoda > Collembola > Entomobryomorpha > Tomoceridae > Tomocerus > Tomocerus maximus. The sequence continues at coordinate 6,703 of JABASH010001319.1, read as the reverse complement.
TTCTGTCCGTTTCACCGAAAATGCAAAATCAATGATAGCAAATATGTAAATAACTAAAATGATATTCTTTTTTGTTCACAGGGAAAAGGAAGAAGATTTGGAGAGCAAATTCGAGCAGTTAAATGAAGAGCTGAGACGCATGTTGTCTAAAGATGGTATGTATAATCCTTGTTTTTGTAATCTCATGTCTATCACTGCAAGTGTGCGAGTTTGATTCGTATTGATTCTCACTGTTTTCACTTGATTTGCTGTTTGTTGAAGAAATTATTGTTTTAGATTGAATTTTAAAAGTTGCTTTGTTATGATAAATATTTAAGAAAAATTGAAAATAGTTGCAGTATAAAAATCTTAGAAGCAAAAGTCAAATACCATGTCTGACGGTGCAACGGTGTCTGTTTGTTTACTGCACTTCGAAAGCGTTCTTATGGGTTTGGATGTGATATAAAGCATGAAATGAACTACGGGACAGGGTCAGCAATTAATTTTTCGGTATCTTGGAGAGTCAGGCCAAATGTTAGATGTGAAATGTGACTTCCTATTGCTATTGGACAATGACAGTGTAGAACTAACTACATTACTCAGCAGCACATGATGACTTTAATCCTCTTATGCTATGCTCGCTCTATAGAAATGAGAGATTTGCGACTGAGTTTTGTGTCCCTTTATTTCTTCAGTTACAAGTAGGTTCATATTTTCATTACTAATACAATTTATATACCACTCGAGAAGAAAAACAGTGGAAATTACAGCATTACTAATTTCAGATTTTGTATCAATCCATACACACATTTTGGTGGCTTATAGTCAATGTCTGTACTCACCTACAAGTTGCTTTAAAGCATTTTGTGTGTACAAAACAGTACAATGTTCATATAATTGCATAAACTATATGCAAGATTGAAGTTTGAATGGGCTAATGAAAATTGAAAATAAGCATCTATAAGATTTTGGTAGTATTATTTACTTAAAGGTATGATTTTTGCAATATTATGCTGCTGAGGCTGTGGACTACGATGCATGGATGCATTTGTAAATTAATGTTTTCTTAATACCTACAGATATTGCATATTAGTTATGAATCAATATTACAAATAATTACATGCATCGCCCCACAGCACACAAGACAGATTTTCATTAGGAGGCTTACCTACATTTCCTTTATCCCTTACGTCACTTCAGTTGGAAGTTGGATTATTTTGTTGACAATAAGATTTGGTTTAATTTTTAATTATGTACAATTCACCAGATAAATTTAAACTGACATGAAATGACCTCGTGTAGTTGTACCTGAGTATTATTTGTTTGTCATGCAAATCGTTGTTTACTCGTAGAGTACATCACAGAAGATGTGTTTTCTTTGTGTACGAGCTCTTTGAAGGAAAGTATTTAGCATCAGACATGGCAAAGCTATTGAAGTACAAATATGTTGTGTTCTGGTTATGTTTCTTATTATTTCGTTGATTGCCATATGCAATGAAATCCCGTGTAATCTCAATCCAATTCAGAGTACAAAAGATGTTTTCTTGTCTGACTTACTTAAGATTCGGCTTAACTATCTGCTGTGAGCAAAATAATGTAATATAATTGAGAGAGAGAATTGAATTGGATATAATAGGCATGCAGCACGGCGGGCATCCAATGGAATGGGAAAAAGGAAACAGCTTAGGAAGCAGAACATAATGACCCAGTAGTTAATCCCGGATTGGAAATTGAAATCCAATCTATTGGAGTAAGAGAGACTGATGGGATGAGATAGACTTTGCACTGCATTTGTTGCATTGGCTTTGCTAACCAAACTAACGTACAGCTCTGTAGAAGATAAGTGAGTGCGTGTAAGTAGTAAGTTTAATGTAAATGTAAGTAAAATACAAACATGTAGGTAGGAGAGGAGAGTGAGCCAAAGGCAAAGCAAAGACTGGATTCTGGATCCCGGATAAAGAATGTTCTCTGTATAGAAAAGGAAAGGATTATCAACTCAACTAACTTAGCCTTATAGCGCACATTACATAGGGAAACATCCAAAGGCTTACCTTCAGTTCACTTCAGTCAGTTCATAAGTTCATATTCTCAGAATCTGTTATTTACTTGTACTCAGCTAATCTAATGTAATGTATTCATCACATTTACCTATGCTATAGGCTTCTCTAGTTTGCTCTGTTCTCTCTCCATTTTCATTTCTTCTCTATATAAACCTTACTTCTTGTTACTTGTAACATATATTTCCACACAGATCTGCGCATTTCGTGAATCATTCAGTTTCTCATCTTTATTTTTCCCAAGTGTATTTTTCCCTTTTTTCAACAAGGATGCATTTGAGGAATATAAAATGTACAAATAAATTGTGAGCTATAGTAATTGTACTTTGTACTTACCAGTGATGGGCAAAATGGGAGGACTACTTGCGGGATGAGCACAGTGAGACGAGTCCCGGACTCGTCTGTACTTACAGTGAATAATTCTGACTCACACTTTTGACTGAATCTCGGTCATTATTGTCATAATTTTTGGATATTTAATGTCTTAATGGACGAGGAGGAGGGAATGATTGCACTGAATTGAATGTTATACTTATATGTTATGTATTTCACAAAAGTTCGCCTTTAATTATTATTCTAAGTGAAATGAATCAGATAATGCGGTTCTTCTTAACGTCAAGTTTTATCACAACTGTACATTATAAATATATGGTAGTAAATAATATTGAAGTAGGTGATGGTTTTCACTTTTCAAAATGAAGATGTCTAGTCTCAAGTCCTAAAACATGTATGTAGATGTTGTCTTATTGTCTTATATTCTTGTCAGGGAATATCAATTGCCATTAAGTTTTGGAATTGGCTAAGGATTGACGAGTTTGTTATTAAACAAAGTCGTGTGGCTATTATTTATAGATTTTGAAGGTAGGTAGGTGTATGATTAATGAGAGAGAGAACAGACCCGTTTTGTTTGAGTGTTGTTTGGTTGTTGTTGTCACCTGCCAAAATCAAATCAGACTCGACAGACTGCAGAGCAGCGGAGTTCACACATATTTAGAATATTATTTGTCTTTAATGCATTCCGAATTACAGATTAGGTGTTCCGTGTTTCCTACCTAAAAATAATAATGTTGCATTTGTACCCACTAAATTTTATATGTATATTCAGTGCAGGAATATAGTTACTGATGCTAGACATAGTAATTGCACGTTCATTTTTGCCAGTTATCTTATAGTGCGTTACTGTCATTATTGTCGGTAGTTATTAGTTAGGTAGGAATTAAGAGATAGCGATGAGGGGATTGGTTCTTTCCTGTCATTTGGGCATAGGGTATAGATTGTAGATAAAACAGAAGGGAAAAGAAAAAGTGCAGCGTAGTGGTCAGAATGGATAAGCTCATCCTAGAGGCTTTGCTTGTCCATTATCATCTTGTTTGTTATCGACGATGTTAGAAGTCAAGAACAAAAGAGAGGACAGTGCTAGAGGATTTGTCATTTCATTTGTCAGTCGAGTCTTTTTGGGCAAAAACACGAAAACTCAGTTAGAGAGCCCTTGTTCTCGTCTTCTTTTCTCTGTTCCTTTGCTTCAGGCTACACAAACGTGCTCTTTAATGTAGCCTTCAATTTCAATGCATACCCAACCTGCTCCCTATGGCCTGCTGCATACTTGTGTATTATGTTTTGACTAACCAATACACTATCTTATTTTCCGACACGTTTGAATACAGCCATCACGAGCCCTATAAATTGTGCTCGTTCACTCTGATCCTGAATTTTTGGAACAGTATAGACTGTATAGTGAGTATTCAATTGATTGTTAGTGTTGAGCAATTACTTAAAGGTATAAAAATCAAAACCATAACGATTCTACTTATATGGTAGATACAGAAGATGCCAAGAAAGCGTAACGTTTGCATACAAATCCTAAATCACGGCATTTCATTACACCTGCTCTGCTTTCCCATTTTTATCGTATGTTTATAGTTAACTAAAGTAAAAGTTCTATAGGATATACGAGGTTCGTACATATGAGGTGTATGTAAATTCGGAATATTCGAATTCGAGTTATGCAGTTTTTATAGGTAAATTTCTTTATGGTGGAAATTGTTTCTATTGTGCTTGTATAATATTGTAGTTAGGTAATCATTACTAATAAAGATATACCAATCGTTGAGTACTCTGGATAGGAGCAGAAGGTTAGGACAAACCTAGATAGGCATCCATAGACTAAGAGAGTACTAAGTACTAAGCAATAATTACGTTTTGAAAGCTGTGTTTATGAGCTGGTACATTGCATAACTAACTGCACAGTAGAAGAATATAAATAATGTGCCGGAAATACTAAGTGTATGTTCATGGAATTATATTTTGATGAAGATACACATAAACGGAAAGGACATGAGGAGTTGAAGAATTTTGCTAGAGGTGAAAGGAGTGGGAGAGGGAGTTGTGTACGTACTTGAATGAATCCACAGTCCGATAAAGTTCTAGTTGAAAGTTTGTTAGATGGATGGGATGGATTCAGTCTATTCGAATCAAGTGGAGCAATATAGCTGGAGAGTGCATTGCATGAAGAAGTCGAGTGGAGTGCGTCTTCCAACTATTTCTATCGTTCTATCCTATCTTACTTGGTGGGCACACTCCCTCTCACTCTATTCTGATTGCCAATCACAAACTCTAAGCCGCTTATGTGATGTTGGCTCTCGGTCGGGTTGGCTTCCCGTTCAAGTCCCAATTCTTTACCGGGGAAACTCCGACTTCTCCTCAAACTACAAATAGTATTTCTCCGGTTCTGCCCACAGCAGCCCTGGCCCTTCTCATCCAATCCGCTACAGTATAGACTATAACTGTAGGCAGATAGAACTAAAACTAAATGCATACATAAATAAATACTACACACTGCATACAAATTGTTGAAAGCATAACGAACATAGATACAAGAGCTATGTATGTACATAGTACATACTACTCTACATAATATTTATACTCTGCAATTTCTCACTCTGCACTATTATATTAAAATTAAAGGAAAAAGTGATGTAGAAATGGTAGTATTTAATATAATTATTGACAGTCTGATATGTTAAAAGTCTAATTTTGAAATCATACCAATACATACATGCTATTCTGCTTGGGAAAGCCAAGTTTATCTGTAGCAGTGAAAAGACTTTTTTTCACCCCTATCAGACTGTCACAAATATTTACTCTGTGCAAATCTTCCTTTTCTCCAATGCTATTATAACTACATATAAATGAAAATATGAATTAAAAGTAAAGTTATATCGTAGTGAGTAGTGCCTTTATATAGGTATAAATTTCCGTCTTCTTTCTTCCGTTTTGTCTAGCACAGCCACTAACTAAACACAATAATAGAAAATTTGTTAAATATGATTTTTGACTGATCTTGTATCGCAACAATATTCAATGAAATATATTTGTTGGTGTCTTTAGATGGGCATTAATCTGTATTCATCTGTTTTATATAAATCAAATGTTATTCCGAAATGTCTTAGGTTCCTTGAATCTCGAAGGGAACATTAATAATTCGCACAATAAAAATAAAATGATAAAAGTTAAGTGGAGCCAGTTAAGTAGTATCACGGGAACCCGGTAGGCTGGTAGTTAGAGGTAAACAACTCAAATTCAACTTTTTTTCATTTTGGTTCAAGTCTATTGATATTGGCCTTTATTTTGGTTCAAAATTCACAGATTTGAACCAAAATGAAAAAAAGTTGAATTGTTTACCTCCAACTACCAGCCTACCTGAAACCTGATCCCACGCGAACCTATTACTTTTACATTTTGTTAGATTGGGTAGAATAAGAATTGAATTGGTAGATGCACTACTACTAATCTTTTTGCGATGCATTGGATTTCTGCACCAAATTACATGTAATAGATACTTATCTCTCTGTAATATGCCACTTTTGTATTTTTCATGTGGATTTAAAGAACACATACTTGATGTTGATAACTCTATTTCCTATACATAGCACATCATCACTGAGGAATAGGAAAAGTAAGGACATTATTGAAGTGGTAATAGAAAAGGTGGTAGGTAGGATGAAAGTATATGTATAACAAATGATATAGCCTAGTCGAAGTGACTTATAGTATAAGCATAAGCTAGCACCAGGAGCTACTCAAGAAGAGGATTATTTAGGAGAGCCTTTGTTATACTTACTGAGCTATGTATGTATAATACAAGCCGAATTGAACTTTCAGTAATCATAATCACAATGAAATATGCATAGCATAGAAAAGGGAAAATTTTGTTGGAGTTAGCTGGAGATAGAAGGTTTAATGTACATTATTTAAATATATCTTGTTTAATTGCTACTAAGTCATGTAATGCATTGTATACTAAGTCATGTACAGAACAGGTACCTTTTTATAATATATGTATTATACGTAGGTAAATTGGGTAATAAACACGACCATCACACATACTTGCGTTGTACCTCTATCTGTCTATCTGCACTGAATACAATTCCTAATTCCTATCCTCTAATTCCTCTACTACTTTCTTTGTGCTTGTAATCTGTGCACTCTTTTATGCCCTACCCTAACTAAAGTTTTATATATTTAGTGACTACATATTGGTAAGTATATAGATAAAGATTTGGATAGTAGGTATTGCAGTGCTTATAATGGTATGGTATGTGCTTTACGTATTTCGCGTGGGATAAAAGTGCATCGCATAATCATAATATTTCAATCTTCTTTACATA